>JAPYZC010003759.1:0-23467 GCA_030522665.1 Ichneumoninae sp. A BG-2022a
CAATGTATATGAATTCTAATTTCATATACCGAGATTGTATATTTAATGAAACTTTGTATATTAAAAGTGTTGTAAATTTCATAACATTTTTTACAGTGCGTCTTATCGCGCGGAGGAATACTATGACGCGCGCAGCAATAGGCGAGGGCCCTACAACCGTCAGGCCCTTGCATCAGTTCATCTCCACGTCCCGAACCGTTGTGACGTACACTCTCCTTCGCTCGTTCAATAAATCTCCTCTTCGGCATCGATAGAAGTCTTTCATTTCGACCATACCTGACCACTGTTACAGCGATCCCATCGATTGGTGTCTTCAAACGCCGGAAACGCGGTTGCGTCATTAATATCGCGTTTAATACTCACAGCACTCTCAGTGCGGAAAGTTCACCTTGTCAGCTGCTCTGCATATTTTACAACACATGCTCACTCTCCATTTGGATTTTATCCAGTCCCGTTGCATCCACGTCTCGCAAACGCGTCTCAGTCTTGATTATAATAATCCGTGCGGGCATCGGTGGAGCAGTGACGGCGCCGTTATGGCAATGGTCTCTTCGCACTCCGGACTTTCAGTGCCCTGCAGGGTCGCATTCGGCGACGGGCGAAGAACACCCTGATGGGCAATTATATCGGTACGTTTTCCTGAAAGTCTCGTCGCACCGCGAGGATAAACAGCGGCAGTTTCAGGGGTTTGAATATCTTTGGCAACTCAACACACGACGTACCCTAATCTATTTCGAGAATAACAAAGCCCCCGGACAAACTACGGCGATGGGATTAAGGGGACACGCGCGAGTAGAACTATGGCCATTAGCGACGAATAGCCATCGCGTCATACCCGCAACAGCAGCGACGTTGTAACGAGACCCACTGAGTGTTGACTTACCGCTGGATTTTGGAAGATCCTACCTTTCACGTGCATTCTACCCACGAGCTCGCTAACGAGCGTTCTCCTATTAATGCCACTGTTCTCCGGGCTATCGAAGTTTGTCCGGTGTATTCCGGCGTCAGACTAGAAAGCTCTGCTACAGCTGCGGCAACGTGCAGCCCGGAAATATGGTCAAAACGTCCCATATCATAGTCATTTTATTTTCACCAACATCGATTATTAATAGCAATTTATATTCTACTGATTAATAGCAATTTATATTCGGAAACTACTTTTTAATTTCAGTGATTGATTTTCATTTATATATATATTTTTTTATCAATATATTTTATTATTATTTGGATTTTTATTTATCCCTTGGGTCTGGTGCTCGCGGGAAACGACACAACCGCACTGGTGTTGGTTTTGTTGATTGGTTGGAAGTTTGTCCGGTGTATTTCGGCGTCAGACTGGAAAGCTCTGCTGTAGTTGCGGCATCGTGCATCACAGGAATATGGTCAAAACATCATAAAATAATGGTGTTTTTATTTTTAACTACGACGATGATTAAATGATTTTTATTTATATATTTTTTATTGTATATAATTTTATTTATCCCTCGGGATAAATCACGGTAAACGTTAGTACCGCACTCGTGTTTGTACCCATGGACTCAACAATAGCCTAAATAATAATACCAAGCCTAAACCCACGCGTGAAATGACGGTCTAAAATAATGTCACATGCTAAATCATAATCTGAACCTCATAACCATAAATTCGTAGTCATTCGTGTTACCATCGGACAAAAGACTGGTCTCAATTGTTAACTTGATTGATCGATTAGAAACTTTCTCTCATTAACCAAAGTTATCGGCTATGATTCTGAAAAAATGGTCAAACAATATTCTCCTGCAAACGATATTTTTCTTTTTTTTTTCTCTATTTTCTCATTTATTTGACGCTTTATTTTCCAGCTGCAATTTCAACTTTTAACGCCACGCTCGGGAACAAATATCCTTTAATCGAAAACGTCACGACCAAACGACGTTCGTGACTTACGATGCGAAAGAATTTTCCACGGTTTTAACGAGTCGAGTGCGGCGAGTATGAAGACGAATGGGTCGCGCGAATGAGGATCAAATTGGCGAGTAAGTAGGATGTCACCATCACCACGCACTCTTGCATAATTATTTCTCGCTTCATCATATTTCGCTGACTGGATCGTGCCACGTACTGCGCTCCGAGTACTTTTTTTCAGCGCGACCCATCCGTCTCCCGTTCCGTTCTCTTCGACCTCGATAATCCCTTTCACTTTTGGATGTATATGTGACACTTTGCGCCAACTCTTTTTTTTCTCGCTCGCTCCGGCAGATGTATGGATGTGTCGTATTTATAGAGTTATGGACCAATGCGAACGGGGGCGAGCAAATCTCCTCGGCATCCGTCATGCAGGCCACTTTGTCACGACAGGATCAACAACGCTTAAATTGTATTTGCACGATTTCACACCCTCCTCTGAAAGAGAGAAAGAGAGGAGGAAGAGAGAAGGTGAGAATAACAGTAACACTGGCCCATAAATTCGCATCCCGAGCTCGACAGCCGAGATACGAAAGAACCCTTCCTCTTTAATGCTCGCGGCTGGTGCTGCGCCTCGGATACGCTTGGACACGACCGCGACGATGAAATTGAACAATTATTTTGCAGCACTCGATATATTCGATGATCATTAAATTGTTGAGACGATCAAGACGATAATTTTGGAAATGGTCGTCCAACTTTCATGGTTTTGATTCGAACATTTCGATACATTTTGGACACCAGCATCGGCCATGTCATTGAGGAGAACAATTAGCAATCATGCCATCGAAACAGATTAAAAAAGTTATTTTGCTAGATCACCTATTTAGGACAATTTAGTGTCGTCGAAGTTAATCGCATTTGGGATCCAGATATAGGTAAAAAAAGCTTAAGTTTGAACTTAAGCATGAAATCAATTTCGAACTTAAGCACGAAGTCAAGCTTAAACTTAAGCAAGAAATCAAGTTCGAACTTAAGTACAAAATCAAGTTCAAACTTAAGGAACCAAGTTGGAACTGAGGTTATATCTTAAGTTCGAATCTAAGATACATCTTAAACAGGCAATGAAGTTCTGGCCTAACTTCGATCTTAAGATGGATCTTAAGCACGCAATGAATGTCGGGCCAAAATCCGATCTTAAGTTCCATCTCAAGAGCGACTTTAACTTCAAACTAACGTCTTAAAATTCGGCTCTTGGACACTCACGACCACTAACGGCACTCTGGACGTGGAAGCCCCGAGCACTGACTATTACAAATCATCCTAGGAAGTACTGGGGGAAGGGCAAAAAAAATCTCAGCCGTTTATTGTAGACGAAACTCAGCAACGTGCTATTTTTTAACAAAAAAACAGATAAATAGTGAAAAGGATGGAGACCGGGAGGGAGTCAGTGAAAACACACTCGAGCAAACCCACGCGACTCGTTCGTTTAATTCGGCAAGACTAAAGTACTTCCGGGTGAGTCGGCCGGCAAGTTGGCGTTATTGGGTAGAAAGCTCAGGGTTTCCAAACACTGCAAGAAGGGAGGAGGAGGATGGAAGAGATAGAAGAAAGTAGAAAAAGGAACGAAGAGATAGTAGAGCAAGTCTGTGGTCAACAGTAGGAGGTTCCTATACAGGCGATGGCGGAAGGAAAGACTCGAAACCCGTTTTATCGTAAAACTTTTGAATTTTACGTGTTGCGCTTGCGGGAAACGAGAGAAAAGGAGGACGGAGCTCTCTATACGCTTCTTTCATCCACCCTGTCTGGGATTCATTGTACTCCCTCTGCGCTGCAACCCACACGAGCTCAACTTCGATGTTCTGGTTCAGTGTCTTTAATTTTTTTTATTCTTTCGTCTTATTATTTTTTCTTTTTTTTATCTTACTCTATATGTAGCTTCCTGCGTATTCGGCATTCCTAATTACTTAATACATTATTAATAGGATCTACCGACAGCCTCTGTGTAATCTCTTCTCGGCAGAGGTCGGGACGGTCCGGAGACGACGAGACGACGAAATTTTCAGCCTAAAAGTTAAGCAGATTTCACGGGGGAGAGACTGACATTTGCATGTACTTACAGATTACTCTTACTTGCACGCGGTGCCAAGACGGAGTCGCTGAGGTTTTGGTATTCTTGGATCTAAGACACTTTCACAGGCTTTTTTTGTAGCCTAAGAGTTTTAAGCCTGTAGTGTCGCAAAGGCGGGCGCAATTTCCAAACTTTCTTGCGTAATCCGGAGACAATCCGTCAATTGGCGTACCCGTTCTTACTTTTCGTTGAAAGAAAATAGATGTTCGGTTAATTTGATTTTTTTTACATGATAAGATACTCTTTTAGGGGAATGATTTTTTTCCAACTTCACGCTGCAAATAGTATATATATATGTATATAATAATCCGGTGACAAACCGTCAATTGGCGTACCCGTTCTTACTTTTCGTTGGAAGAAAATAGATGTTCGGTTAATTTGATTTTTTTTTATATGAAAAGATCTTCTTTTGGGGAATGAATTTTTCGAACTTCACGCTGCAAATAATAATAGGCGGGTATCGATGATAAAAATTCACTGATCATTAGTCAAATACACGATTTTACATCAGTAATTTGACGACCCAACTTTGCACAAAAATTTCATCATAATGGAATGACAAAGTCACGCGTTGCGGTCTCACCATCAGCAACGGAGGGCGCATATTTTTTTCATGTACTTTGCCCAGTGCTATGTCATTAAAGGGGCGATTATATTGAAGGGAAACATCGGACCCTGAGGGTGAGACGATTGGTGAACCCTTTCAATGTGGAGACTTTGACTACCCCCCCGATAGTGCGTCGGGTCCCTATCGGGGATAATACATTCCGGCCCTTTTATGGCAGCGTTAAAAGCTTCTTCAGCAAGGGCATTGAGGCTCGACTTCGCAAAAGAGGATACGCCAGTCGAGGGTCACTTTAAATTGCGTAACGTTTTTATGCAAGCTCATCAGCAAATCACAAGTACATTGAAAAGAAAAGGATTTAAAAGGTTCGGCCAATCATCGACGGACAACAAACAAGAGCCACAAAGTACCGACAAAGATCATTACTGTTTTCGGCACGAGGTCGTCTAATCAACGATATGAAGCAAGCCATCCAGCAATACATGCAGTCTTGACTAAACAAAATTCGTATGAAATTTCATGTACCGAACTTAACGTTTTGTATGCCAAAACTGGTATTTTACATCTCATGGACAATTGGATTGAAAAATTAATGTTCGGTGGATCAATAACATCGGGAATAATTCAATCAAATTTCACTACGAAAGTATTTGCATCTCAATAATTTACTTTAATTTCAATAAAAAAGTATATTAATTTTTCATCACATTTGTACATTAAATTCACAGTTGTCGGATGTCTTACTTGCTATCTTCGCTCCCATAAAGACATCGGAGCAAGATGAAAAGTATTTTTTGGTCATTAGTGAATGAACATTTGAATAAAATCTAAATATTTTAATGAATTCGAGCCAACGTATCCATTTTTAAAATGATTAATTATCGATTGTGCCGATGAATGGAAAAGAAAAATTGAATTCACCTATAGATCGAGCGGGGTCTCATCTATCAGCTTAAAAGCCCGGGGTGTGCTTGCTTGCTTGCCTGTTTTCTTGCTCGATGCTTGTGCACGTTGTAACCCTTTTATACGGGGAAGAGGGTGAGGATCAGGCTTGATCGGGGTCGACGTGGGTCGAGTGAGGCTCTGCAGTACCAAGGGTCGAAACCCTTTCACTCGTCTCGCCATGAGTGCGAGAGCCGATGCGCGACGTTGTTGCTGACCAGCCTCGACTTATACTCTTATACGTAGCCCTATAGAGGTGGACCCTCTTCTCCGTACTTCGCTGGACAATCATGAAATTGTCTGCTCCCAACAAATTCTTCCGCGACATTGCCACAGCCTTCGTAACGACTCTGCTTCCGGAACTTCATTTTATTTGCTATGGGGGCAAAAAAAAGTTAATTGTGCCTAAAAATATATGTAATGATTCACGATATTAGATTATACGGAAATAATTATATTAACCTTCAGGAGGGAGTCTTGCTGCGCGCTGACTTCGCATAAGTTCGACAACAATAAGAGAAAATTGCAAGTACTGAAAAATCTGAAAAATTCATACGTATTCAGAAAAATAAACGAATCATTTTCATTAAAAAAAATTTGTTGCCGGGTAATTTGTTAACCAATTAATTTTTTGATGAATTTGTTAATAACATTTTGCAATTATTATTATGCAAAATTAATGTTCTCAGTACCTTCCACCAAGAAGTACTTCCAATTTTCTCTTATTGTTGTCGAACTTATGCGAAGTCAGCGCGCAGCGAGACTCCCTCCTTAATAATTCGGAGACTTTTTTTTATAAGAATAAAATATTCGCGCGAAAAGCACTGCCACAAATACGTTAAATTAATAACAACAAAAACGTAACAAAACCCGAAAAAAACTCTTATCTTTCATTGTCTCTTATTTTGCTCGAAACCAATACTTTTTTGATCTTTTTTAGCAACATCGATACGATAATATGTTAAAGCAAAGAAACAGAACTCGAGGCGTTATGTGCACCGCGATCCTGGAATTCTATCAAAGAAAAATGTTGTGAAATCTTGCTTACTTTTGTCCGACGCACAATCATGGAATGAGGATTTCAATTGTTGGAGCCGCGGAAGCAATTACGGAATAAACTTTCTACCGACTTTTGTGCCCTTATTTTTTTATTTATTATTATTATTTTTTAAACTTTATCGGGCAACTAATGGGAGCAAATGGACGTCGGGAAAATAAATATGCACATTGCCTCCTCCCGAGCTGTAAAGAAACTTTCTCACACAGAAAGCTTTACAATTTTTTAATAAGACCATAAATATATACACGTACGATAATGTCGTATCCGTAATATATTGTCGATATCAACTCAGACATCGATCTAACCGCATTGCGTTCTTTCGCCAAGAACGACGGATTTGAATTCTTATAATAATACATTTTTTTCAAGGTATCGAGTAAACTACACTTTGAAAAATCTGTAAATCTATGGATTTTTACAGGTTTTTTTTAGTCTCACTTTCTTAAAGTCCGAAAAGTCCGAAGTCGGAAGATTACAAAATAGAGAAAACAAATAAATAAATATTGTGATAGGACGTTCTTACCCCAGACAGAATCTGTCACTTCGTCGCTAGGTAGTCGACTTGGGTTTCGCTTCTCGCAATCAAAATACACCAAATTTCCACCGATAATACGAGCAATTGATTTATACCAACAGTTATAGATTTCAATGAGGATGTTATTAACACCTCTCGATTGATTATTAATGTCTTCGCCAATACGTGAGATAGACGTCCCTAAAGTTCACCGAGTATCTGAGAGGATTCTCATCGTAGCCCGGGGTAATCTCTCTTGAGTCTTCTCAAACGACTCGAACGATTGAACCCCTTGTCGAAATTGCTCGTGCTCGAGACGCCTGCAGCGTTGTACAAACACCTTTGAATACGTCAGACATGCATCTCGTGTCGATGTCTGTTTTGATGCTCGCGCTATCGAATATTATGTCGATACTTCATTCAATTATCGACCTTGCGATGTCGAACGTAAATATTATAACACCAGAAGCGCCAGGCAAGGAAATCATTTTTCGAAGGAATATATGCAAAATATATCCGACGTAGAGCTTTTTGGCGTTTCAGCTGATACATAAATAAAAGTATTGTAACGAATATGGCGATGAGGATTGAATGGGACACACGATATTACAGAGATGCCTGGAATAGCTCGCTATGACAAATGACAAACGTACAGATTATCGATTGCCGAGATTACGAGAGTGAGAGTGAGAGTGAGAAGTCTTGATCGGACTCTGAAAAAGACGAACTGTCAGACGTCTGACAGTTCATACTTGAGATGAATAGTGGTGTTTAATTAATAATATCCGTCCCAAAACCAAAAATATTGGGTCGGTAGTAAATGATCAGCGAGAAAAAATACGTGGAATATATATAGGAATAGCTATATAGTCTTGAAGCAAAAAAAAAAAAATCGATTGAAGAACGATGTTTTACTTTTTGAACCACTTTTGAAAAAATGTCGATTTTCATGATGTTCAAAGGTCGATATCTCGGGTCCCAATGGCGCTAGGAAAATTCTGAGGTACCCATCGTGTTCTACGGGAAAAAATACACAAAGTAAGGCAAAAAATACACAAAGTAAGGCTTGTGCAAACTTTCACAACCGTTTTATCGTCCCGTTCGAGGACGTTGAAAAACGTAAAAAATGGATCGGAAAGGATAGGCACGGCATTTTTTAAACTTCCGACTGCCCGCTAGGGCAAAAAGACGGGAGTTATGCGTTTCACGGTGATCGCGGGACTTTGCGCGTTTCCTTGGTATCCAGTGTTCTCCGAATTGACAAAAAATCTCTCGACAAAATTTGGCAAGTAGTTTCTTTGAATCGTGGTCTGTGTCTTTTGTCAGGTTTTGTTACGATGCGATTTCACAGAGATAAAGACTTTTCGGAAAAAATAGTGTTTGTCCACATCGAAATTTCAGCGAGATATGCCGCCATCTTTTGCCTTTTCACCGTGTATCGCAGCTAATTTCACAGTGGCTGAATGCACGATCTCCCGAACCTTATGCGTTTCGCTACGAATCAGCTGCGAACACTATATACATACTGTGATTTTTTTTTCATTATTTTTTTTTTATTAATTTTAATTTTATAATTACGGTGTTTTTATAATTACGGTGTTCTATGAAATATTTTCTGTCGGTATGAAATGTATTTTTCTGTTTATAAAATTAACTGTGACGTATTCCGACGTATTTTCGTGCGTTGAACATGAATCTGCTGGCCTTTTTGTGCGTAAGTGTAGTGGGAAATTTGTATCTTCGATTTTATGCACTGAAAACAGTTTGTTAATGTATTTAAAACCCTGCCCAGCTCTGGTCGATTATACCTTACTAATTCCCGCACTTTCATCTTAGAAAAACGACAGTAAATTATCGCCGAGTTTGGGCACGAAATTCTGGTCCTCCACGTCTGTAGCCACTGCGATGCCGCGCGTGCAAGGAAAATGGTCCTTGCGTGCAGAAAATGGTCCCGAGGTGAACAATTTTTCTACTTGACACCGTTTTGTGCACACATAGACTATTTTCCAGGGAATCGCGTAATTGACTTTAACTGCGAATGACTTAGCATTTTGAGACCCAGCAAGAGATATTGGTATTTCTCACGCTGTAATAAAAACATTTATGTAAGCACACCGAACTTTACCTTTCCTCTTTCTCCTTATTTTCCTCTCGGCGTTGCGCACTTCGCTGAAGTACGATCATTCCTGGTCGTAAATATAACAGGTCCGGAAGTTCGATATAACTCACTCTATTTCCATACGATGATAAAACGGATGCTTGGAGCCTGATGATTTATAAGGCGGTCCCACCAACCTTTTTTCGCCCCCTCCCCCCCCCCCCCTTAAGGGATCGCGATGGTTTGAGCTCCTCTACTGTCGTGGCAGATTGTCAAGCTGCTCTATAGTGGAGAACCGTGGAAAGTTGGTGGGCGTCGAGAAACCTTTTCGTCGTCTCGTCCGAGAGCTGTATTGCGATGGGCGACTGGCGGATGGCGGGGAAGGGGGGGGGGGGGCTCGATGGAATAGAAAAGAAAACGATTCGGGCTCTCCGCAATCGCTGAATCGGGAACGTGGTGCCTTGCGATAAAAACGAGGGAGGGAACATTAAAGAGAAAAAAAACTTGTCCTTTATTAACTCTCCCTCAGTCGGTATTGTAGTCATTCGAGACGAGAGGACTTTTGCTCAATCGTCGCGCGGCTGTCCCGACCGATTTTTAATCGAATGCTAAATTTGTAAATTTACATCGATTGTAAGACTGAGAGGGGCGAAATGTGTGTAATAATAATAATCGTAAAGTTCGATAAATGGCAAATACTGCGAGGGACGACACAAACATTCACTCTTTAACGCCCAATGTACGTTCTAGTAATTATTTCGAAATATCTTCTTCGTCGTCAATCAGGAAAATTCTGAAAATCTATAATTAATTTAAAGTAAATTTACGTCGATTATAAGGCTGAGAGGGGCGAAATGTGTGTAACTATGTGTGTGTAATAATAATAATCGTAAAGTTGGATAAATGGCAAAATACTGCGAGGGACGACACAAACATTCACTCTTTAATGCCCAATGTACGTTCCAGTAATTATTTCGAAATATCTTCTTCGTCGTTAATCAGAAAAATTCTGAAAATCTAAAATTAATTTTCTCTCAAAGTTTTTAAAGAGACCTTGTTGGAGTTCAAACCTTTCGAAGTTATGCTCGCGACACATTTGCTCATCGGAGTTCAAGCCGTAGAATTAATTGCGAAGAGATTATCGAGGACACGCAATTAAAAGTTTCGTTGACTATATCGAAGGGCTTCCGCGGTGGGTGGTGAGAATTCTCATTTTCAATGAATAGAATCGCGGTGGTGCACAATCTCCAACCCCATCTGTAATAATAGAAGCGCTAAAAGGGGTACAGGTGCTTCGACTTTGGATGAAATGCCAATCGTTCGGCAACCCTCCGGCTTCCGCGTTCTCACCCCTTTCGGGTCATAAAGGACTACAAGAACCGTCGTCTCGGCCGATGGATCTGTCGACACGGACCACACCGGAGAGTGTCCCCGAATCCCAGACTCTTAGTCCGAAGTTACGACGTCAATAATAATTATCGACGGAACACTTTAATTATCCAGTCATCGGGGCGGCGAGGCTTCCGGCGCGTTGGCCAAATTGCATGGTTTCCTTGCCCGATGAAACCCAAGGGGAGGCACCCTTTATCCTCGAACCAATACCAAGGAATTGGTTATCCGCGATGGGAAAATTAATATTCGTTATTATTATTTCTCAGCTCCGAAATTATTTTCGTTCGTGGCTCGAAGGACAAGTTTTTTCTGTACATTTATTACTTGCGGAAAAACGTGTTTTATTTATTTTTTTTTTTTGGCGGTGAAAGACAGTCATATGGAAAATTCCCCTGCTATCGATTGTTGATAACGGTGTTGTGATCATTTTAAAAAATTCGAGGTCGGAATATTAAAAATTGCGAAAAGAATTGAATTTTCTGGAAAACGGACAATATTTTTTTTTATTACATGTTTATAAAAAATGAACTTTTACAATTGGTTATATTCGAACCCGGTAATTTTTTAGTACACTGATAAAAAAATGCAGTTGAATCAACTAAAGATTCTGGCAGGGACGTTCAAATAAATATTTAGTGAATCGATCAAAATATTTTAATGCCCCAAAAATATTTTAGTAAAATCATCAAAAAAATTGTTGAACTAACCAATCTTTTAGCTGCACTAACAAAATATTTATTTGAACGTCTCTGCCCGAATGTTTAGTTGATTCAACCGTATTTTTTATCAGCGTATGATTAAAACCAAAAGCCAGTTTCGATAGTTTTACTGTTGAAAGACCTCGAATAAATATCGTTAAACTCGAATCCACGAGACCAAAGTAACAGCATGGTTCCCGAATCGTCGGCGAGAAGTCTAAAGATCGCGATACGATACAAACTACAACGACATGTGTACGAAAGGCGAAAAAGTTTAGCGATAAACTGACCCCGATGAAAAGAGATGTCGAAATTTGTCGCGCTCATGCCTCGATATAGCGTCGTATTCGCTCGCCACGTATGGGTAAGCGAGACCGGGGCAAAACGGAACCGCGGGGCAAAACGGACTATTTTTCGCGATCCGCAAAAGACCAAATTGCCCCTGAGTTTCGTTTTGCCTCGTCTTCCCGCGTGAAGAAATCCGTATGAAATGTCGTGGGAATAAAAAGAAGGAGCGAACTGTCTCGGAATGAGTCGGAAAACTCGGTCCTCCGTGCACATAATATTCTCGATAGGAGTATAAAAGACAAAAAAAGAAAATCAAGCTTTAGTATTTGTGAAGGCGAAATCCGGGGTAAAAGCGCCTATTGTGCGCCCGAGAAAATCTCGTTACCGATGGGCGCATGAAAGAAATATATACCGAAGAAATATAAAGATACGAGACATAAAAATATGTAGGTCGGTATGTATGAGGTCGAGTTTAGAAAGTCACGAGAATTGCACTTTTGTACATACGCGATATATATAGATGTATATATATGTATATATATATGTATGGTTAGGGAATCGCGCTTCCGGTCGGCTTGGGAAGATAAGAAGATGGGAGGTGTGCCCACCTCACCGCATTGCAGCAATGCAGTATATACGTTACGAAGTTTATTATACGCGAGTAACAAGGCAAAATGTTTGTACGGAAATAAGAAAAAGGGAATGGTAAAAAAAAGCGAGGAAGAAATAACGGAAAAGAAATAGTCGACCATATAAGGTACGTGGTTGTCGGTAGGGGAGAATGGGGTAAAACGCACCTGTTTCCACGATTTGAGACGGGACATTCTCTTTTTTCGTGTACCAGGGAAAAATTTATTTTTCCGTTGTTACGGCATATAAACTGTTGGAATGAGTCGCTACTTACTCTTTATGCGTTAATCGTCCCATCAATGTTTCGCGCCGAAATTATATTGGTTATCGCTCGTATACGTACCTGAAACAAAAATCGACAAAATTGATTGTAAGTATTTTAGTCGAATTACAGTAATGTTTTATTAATTTAAGACAGAGCTGGGCAATGCTTGAAATACCGGGTACTTGTTTGGTAGTTGAAGTAGCGGATACTTTTTTTGGTACTTCAAGTACACAAGTACTTTTTTTACGATTTTAGGTACTGAGTACAAGTACTTTCAGTACCCGTCACTTCCGGTCGGAAAATGAGATTTTTAAACCGGAAGTGACGTTTTCCCTAGATAACCCCACTTCACCACTTTCAGTTAGTGATTTTCTGAAATAAATTTCGCGGTATATTTTGACCATTTCAATTTTGTGAGGTTTAGACATTTTTTGATGTAACGAAAAAAGTGCAAAGAATTTTCTCACAGGGAAACCTATGGGCAAAATTGCAAAACAAAAAGTACCACCTTAAATTTAAAGTCTGTTACTCAACCGTATGTCTACAAATCCACGCGTAAAAATAATCACAATTTCACCCTCATTTTCCATTCTCATTATACCATTAAAATCGCATAAATTTCTCGTGAATCTGGCATAAAGTTGAGGATCTTTATAAGTAAACATGTGCCCGTCAGGCACAAAGGGGTTGAATGTATGAGTCCGCGTGCTCGGAACAGCGTCACGCGTATATCTCGGAATTATGATGCAGCGGGCGTGGATCTCGAATTAACGCGCTCGGTTGAAGCGCATTTCCTATATTATAGCCAGGATACGTAGGAGAACTTGCAGCTCTCCCGTAGCCTCTCCCGTAACCACTTAGGAAGAGCCGAGTGGCTTCTGGGGTTCGTATACTATACAGCAAACGTAGTACGCGAGCGAGCACGCACAAGCCTACGTTACAAATTGGATATTACGCTATTAGTTAGCGATTAAATTAGGCGAGCTGAGTGGTCCATGCTTGGTTGGTACTAAGCTACGTTAGATACGACGCACAACCTGGAGCCTCGGTGCACGCCGAAGCTGCTGCTGCAGCTGCTGATACTTGCAACACATCGTCCGCGCCGCTCGCGCGCCGCTTATTCCACTTTATACGCGTAACTAACGGAGAGAAAGAGTAATTTTCTCAATTAAATGTCTCCGATACGAGCCACTGAAATTACTTCCCGAGATTGTACGAATGCTCACGCTGAATTTAATTGACGCGAATATCGCGACGAGTTTTCAACAGTCACGCACTGTCGACTCCAGCTTGGAATAAAATAGCAACGGGCTTGAATCTCGAAATTCCATAAAATTCAGAAAAAAATGGTCCTTGATTTTTCGTAAAATTTAAAAAGCGTGCAAAGTGATTTGCACAATTACTTCCTCATGTTTTACCTTTTTGTACATAACTTCCTCTATGATATATTCCGTTGTTCCATTTTGGCTTCCTTATAGAGGAAGCTATAATTAAAATACAATTTTCACAACAAAAAATATAGAAAAATCATGTGCAAATTACTTTTCACCTTTCTCGTAACATAGATAATGTCTACATTTCATAGAAGTAAAACCGTCAAAATTTACCCCAGAATTTATTATAGGATATCGCAAATTGAAATTTACAGATTGCGTCGTTTCAAGGCAATTTTTATTCTATTCCTCACCGCTGATTACGAAACTATAACTCATTTTACTCTTTGCGTGGTATTTGATTCAGAAATTGAGATCAATTGGGAATGTGGGATTTTGATTTAAAAACTAAGTTATTAGTTTTTAAATCAAAATCCCACACCCTTATTAAAAACTAAGAGATAAAAAACGATTTTTTTTTTTAATGCTAAAACTATTTCTGCTGAGCAAATGTCTATGAAAATCTCCGGTGGTGGCGGTGGCCTCGGGCGAGGGGAACTATTATTTTCTCGCAGAGCGTTTACAAAGAGGCAGTTTAAGCGTCGTCGTCAACGTCGGTGCAGCCGGTAGGAGTCAGCGAGCAGAAGCGCGCCTCTGCGATTTATAAAGCAGCAAAGCCTTTTTCTCCGGCTGCTCTGGGATCGTCGTTGCAGCCAAGTCGGAAGTGCTTTTAGAGGAAAAAAAAGACTACGGGCAAAGGTCCGCTACGGCTACGAGAAAAACACCACGGTGGCGACTACAAGGATAAGGGTGAGAAGGACCAAAAGAGCAACAAAATTGCATCGCCCTTTACACAGTCGATGGGTCAAATTTAATCGTGAAGATGAAATTATTCAAGGCTGCTTCAAAAACAAGCTTCGAAACTGTTTAAATTTCGGAAATTTTTAGAAATTATTTTAGAAACATTATAAAAATGATAATAATAATAATAATATTTTATTAAATGTCAGTCATTTTGCATTTGGAAAAAAAAACACCGTAATTGTCCATTAAATCGATAAAATATCCTCTTGTATTTTTCCGAAGTAATATTTCAACTATTGGCAACTATTGCAGACGGAACGAAGTAGGGGAGAGCGGGGCAAAACGGGACAATGAGAGAAAACGCAATTCTCCAATAACTTTTGGATGGTGGCGATGGTGCTACGTGGGGGAAAACGGGTTTAAAAATCTGGATGTATGGTTGGGACAAAATGGGGCATTCAGAAATTATTGGAAAATTGAGATTTGCCCTCACAGTCCCGATTTGCCTCGCTGTGCCATTTTGCCCCGGTCTCCCCTACATCAAATACGAACATCGGTGCTGATGAAAATATACCATGGGCACGTTTGTGCTTATCGTGACATAATTTATTTTTGTTATCGGTCGCTTCGATTTATCACTGAACTCATGTTTGATTCCCAAGTACCAGAATCCGTCTTCGCAGACGCTGAAGGATCTTTAACGAAAGTACGTATCCTTAATTAGCAATGAAAAGTTCAAATGGCGGAAAGTGGCGAGTAATTAAAACTACATTGAGGAAGTTTCGTTGACAGAGGCGGGAGTGATTGGACTCCGAAGTGCTGATCTAGGTAAACAGGAATTCTTTTTAATTAAAGCTGCCCGCCTTCCCGAATGGCAACGGGCCATGGTTCTCAAACAGTTTCCGAGCTATTTTTTTTTTCGTTTCAAACTATGCAAATCTGTCACACACACACATACAACCGGCAGCTACAAATCACGTTTCGCGACGTTTTAGACTATTTTGAGTACTCCGATATTAAAATCTCGACAGTTTTTTTTTCGAAAAAATTTTGCTTCATCTATGAGGAAGCAAAATCGATAAATCTTACATGTTCTCTCTCTAATACATAGTCCACATTTTTTTTTTTCAGAATCCTTGAAATGCTCAATGAATTCTTTAAATTTTTATTGCTCGAATTTTTAGATAAAAATTAAAGATTTCTGTTAATAGCTCTTTCACCATGCATATATTATTATTACATATTGAAGTCGCCACAGCTTAGTTTCATTTACATTAGACACATCGGAGTCTCGTAAGATTTTTCTGTTTCACCGACGTGTTGTCCACGACGCGTCTTGGCAATGCAACTATAAATCACAAAATAGTTCACGCATCGGTATCTCCGGATTTCGCGCTCACTCTCACGCTCGCTGGCGGCGGTGCCGACAAAGCCAAAGCCGTTGATCACACCCTTCCGTCTGTTTCGACAGCCCATGGACAAATACATTTTTTCATTTTTTTTCTCCTTTTCTTCACCGACACTAGTCGTATATTTCCATCATACCGATATATCGACGAGTGCTAATCAAACGATTCATCCCCGTCAGTGGCCTGAAGTCCGACGATTTGTTCTCCGATATTCCTGCAGCGATTTCACGCCCGCTTTGGCAAGCCCGCTCGCTTATCTCCGGCAAGCTTCCCATGTACAGTCGAAGTCCCCACAATGGAACTAGTCGGAAGCGACCGCGTGCCAATATTTCAACTTCCCCTTTAGTCCCCACTCCAAGCTACGGACTAGAAAATGGCACTGCGCATGCTCACGGCAAGTGACAGAATCAGTTCGGAATTAGTTTCATCACTCTCATTAACAGCGGTTTTCGAGTATAGATTATTCAAGGCATATATATATCACTTCCGTATATATATCAGTACGGGCATTTAATTCCGTGCCTCTTTCGCTTAGCCAATGAACTCGATAGCATAGAGGACCTGTTTATTTTAACTTTATATTTATAGTTTCGTTTGTTTCAAGTTTAATCGGGTCTTACTTCTAAGTTTTAGGTTGGGAATCATGTGAATTCAACACTGTATTCACATGAGCATATAATCTCTGGTTATGTAAAAAAGGATTTTTCCCTTTTGTACAAATAAATATATTGTACCAAATATAGCGATCAGTATTGACTGAGACACAATATTACATAGATGACTGGAATAGCTCGACATGACAAATGTACAGATTATCGATTGACGAGACTCTTAAGGGGATGCTGGAGCTATTTTTTCCCCCTTTATTAAACCTGCTTTACCTGTTTTACCGATGGAACTTGACAATTTTTTAGTTCCAACTTAGCATCGTTAATATACCATGCATATGTGTCAAATCGTGCAGAACTGTGATATTGACATAAATGGTTCGGTGTTCAGTCAAATTTTGATAGAAAACTTGCAAGGAATTAAGAAAACCGAATATTATAGTTTGCGAAAGTGAATGAACGTAGTGTCACGATTGACGTACAGGTGGCCCTGCATCGTGTTCTACGCTACATTCATGCCGTTGTCATCAGCTCTGATCACTGGTCATACGTGAATAGACTACGTTAACGCAGTTTACACTTCACGTAATTATCTTTTGTGTAATCGACTTTTCAACGATTTTAGAATATTCGTAGAATCTCAACGATTCGGTGTGCACTCTCGTTTGACGTATGTAAGTCCAAGAATATTTAACGTCCTACAAACCAAATGCTGATAAATTTCAGCGGCCATATTGGGTTTTAGGACGATTACCAATATTCGATTTTCTTCGTTTCTTGTACGTTTTCAAGCGATATTCGAGTGCACGCCGAAGCGTTATTGTTCATATTATGTTCCTTAAATGTGTTAAGTCGAAGCTACGAAATCGCTTATTTCGGTCGGTAAAACAGGATCGTCCAGCATCCCTTTAATCAGACTTTCAAAAACAGCAGACCTTTGACAGTTCGCACTTGAGATGAATATTTATGATTGCATGTTGATTTGGCTCGTGGTGTTGATTTGGCTCGGTCGTAACAATATACATATACGTTATTAATATACACAATAAGTGTTACCTATATACATGAGACGTTAATTCGAATTTCGACGCAACAGACCACCCGGTCCGATATACATAGTGGGGCAAAAGCAAGAGTTCCGTGACGTACCCCGAAAAGTGTCGGGACGGATGTCGCAGAGATCGCGGCTGGAAGCTGCCGACGACGAAACGCTCTATTTTCGTCTCGCGCAGGGGGGAACACATCTCAACGGTCACGGAGAGACGTAGACGAAGACGATGACGACGGATGACTGTAAAATCGACCACCCAGGACGCTGTCGGGGATGTCTTTTCCGCGATAGAAGCCTCCGCAGTGACGACGAGAAGCACACGACGAAATGAGTTTGCCGTTGTGAGAATATAATCGTAGTTATGACGAGACGAGGAGATGGGGAAGAGCAATGGACGCAGGAACGGTGTTGAAAGATACAAATAGAAAGTCGAAGAGATTAATACCTGGCCATCTTCTTCCAGCAGATCGGAATCAAATATAACTGCGGCTGCTCGATCGAACGACATAGATATGGAAAATAGATCGAATAGTGTACTGTAGAATTGTGTATATAGAAATAGAAATTGTAGATATAGAATTCTATATCTATATAGAAATTATAGATATAGAATTGTGTATATAGAAAATCTATTAAAAAAAAAAAAACTTTTACTTCTGTCGGTGCGAAATCCACATTTTCACACCTGCTGAAGTAAAATTAGCTACGATACTCGTGAGAAATACTTCTTCTTAACCCGTGTGATCGCTACACTCGCCTTCGGCTCGTGCTGCAAACTCACACTCGTCAGAAAAATTTTTATCACACTAGTGTCGTAAATTACTGTTTCCTAACGCATGCACGTAAAATCCCGCTTCCCGTTCCTGTGAAGTGAGCGCAGAAATTCCCCTTTTTGGCATCCCGTGCGAGACAAATACTGCGCATGCCTACAAACGCAATATGGGATTTTTCTCACACTAGTGTGGAATAGCACCTTTCTGCGCACACTTTCCAAAAAAGGAACGCGTGAATTTCGTGAATTTGTTGGGAACATTTATGTGAATGGCAGGAGCGCAGAAAGGGAAATCCTGTCGCGTGTGAATGCCGCACAAATAACTTGCCATACAAATAACTAGTGCATCATGTATGTATCGGAAATCCATGCGGTGCTGGTGCAATCCGCGAAGCATGTTTATGCAAAATGATTAGCCCAAATGGTTCACTGTTTTCCCGGGCTCTCTGGCAGCGTCACACGGAAAAATGCGAGAGTGAATTCTGCGAGGAGGGTGAGAGGTGAGGAGGATTCGGGAAAAGAGCACGACTGAGAAGTGGCTGGGACCGTGAGAGGTGAGGAGGAACGACGGGAATGCCGGCGACGATATTAAGATACGAAGATATCGACTCCATTAGCGAAGTAGGGTTGAAGAGCTTGGGTACATAGCCTGCTTGCGGTACGTATATCATCGTTGAACACTTTTTTCATTGCCCCGGAGTTGGGTGGCGCACTCTCGAAAGTATAAAGTGCCGACGACTAGGGTACGTCGCTGTAGACTAAACGGTATAATAGTCTGAGGCTTAAGGCGCGATCGTATAAAAGCTCTCCGTACGTGTGGCGTTAAGTTCGCAATTTTCAAACTGCTCGAGTGACACAATTTAGTGTCAGAAAAATCTAAAAAAATTCAGAGAACTGCCTCAAAGTGTCCTTTCGCTAATGGCACGGAAAGCAACCGATCGCAAAATAATGGCGCGGGAAGGAATCGATCATGAAATAATGGCACAGAAAACAATTGATGCCAAAATAATGGCACGGAAGGCAACTAATCGAATGAAGGAAGCGTGTCTGTCGTCTCCCAAAAAAAGTCCCGCGTGCCTCAAGGGTATTCGAGAACTCAAAGTCTCTTCGGTATTGTCAAGCTGCAGAAGCGCAGAACAGCAGTGAACATAGAGATTAAAAGATATCGAGTACACTGAGAAAAACTTACATAGTAAATGGTTCCCAGCGGGGACGTCTACATTTTTTAGTTACGATAATGACCAAAAATTATAATTGTAACTATAATCATAGTTTAATTAATTGAATATATACTATCACAAACTATCTATATAGACGTCCCCCCTGGGAACTTTTCGTCATAGTAGGAAATACCATACTTTTTCTCAGTGTATGAAGCGAGACAAATGAAGTCTTCGGATGACGAAGAAGACTCCAAGGTTTCCAAAATGGATTTCACTTCGCGCACAGTGCAGTAGTTTCCTCCCAGTAAACCATCGAAGTCGTAGGAATGCACTCGACCTCCCAGCCACCCGCTCCATACACCTTTCTTTTTATTCCTCCATCCTCAAATCAAGGAGACGCTCAATGGCTCGGGAAATTTAAAACGCCAATCAGCGGAGCGTTTCGAATAAATTTTGGGCCGATCGTAGCCGTAAAAAGCAATGGCCCGATGGTAATACCATTGAGGGAGGAGAAACGGGGGGGGGGGGGGGGAAAAACAACAGGGGGCAAAAAAAACAAAAAAAGTAGGGGGGGGGGGGATCTGAAACGGAAAACAGAGTGCACACACACATACACGTGCGCATGTTGGCGAAGACGCGGATATGGTTGGCTTAAACTTATGTGCAAGAGAGTAGACACACGGTGCACTTGCGCGCACACAAGACGCAGGAGCTTCGATGGCGTAGCGCAGCTACCGGGGAAAGCGGTAGCTTTCAGCCGGACGTTTCCTGTACGCTACACTTTCCATGCCCATTTTTTTTCCTCACCACCTGCGGCAGAATGCAGCGTTACGATCATCGTTGGATCTTACCGCGGAGTGGCTTAGGAAAACTTTTGGGCTTAATCAGCGGGCTTAACGTCATAGCGGAAATAGAAGAAGAAATAAGAAATCCGAGATTTTGGTTTGCTTCTGCATCTATCAAATCTTTCCTCAGAGACTCTCGAAAAGAGTCACCAATACTCAAAAATTACCATACACTTAGAGAGTTCCTCACAAATATTATTTGAAAGTTTATCGTTCGTAGATGAAACAGACAGGGAAGAGCGGGACAAAATGGGGACATTTTGTGGAGCAAAAATAGGACAATGAACAAAACCCAATTCTCCAATTTTTGGATGTCCGATTTTGTCTCATCGATGAATGAGGATTTTCTGTCCCGTTTTGCCCCATTGTCCCATTTTACCCCGCTCTCCCCCACCCATAATTGTTTATTGAGAACCGAGACCAAATCACATTCTATTCCATGAGATTCTATGCACTATGGGATGAGAGTCGATACGCAAGAAAAAAATCTAAAAAAAAATGGTAAGTAACCTGGTCATATCGACAATATGTTTGAAAAATGTTCTATTTTTAAAATGACAAAATAGAGTCCTATGATCGTATAGAGTAATTCACAGTATCTACGGAATGTACATTAACCGAATGTCCGCCTTGATTGCATTTCATTCGCCGGCCGTATTTTGCAGGTGGATAACAAAGTGAAATAATCTACACTTTTTTTTTCTTGTTTTGATTTTTTTTGTCGTATGAAATTTGTCGATGTGGGGACGCGTTACGATTACCCGCGAGCGGAGCGCGAGGTCGGCCGGTGTCCGCGAGTTTATTTTGTTCATCCTCTCGATGGTACACCCCCCTCCCTCCGCCCCCAATCGGCGGTGCGCGGTGGCCGTGTAGGCCGCGGCAGAGCGGGGTATTCGGCAATGCAACCTGGCTAATTCGATAAAGTCAATTATTCCGTGGAGAATATTCGATTGTCGGAATATCGACGAATCGTTGACGGAAACGAGCGTTTCAATTCGGAATCCCGGGGGTGGGGGCGGGAGGCGAGCGCGAGCCGGTGCTGGCTCGAAGGAGGGGGGGAGGGGGGGAGAGTGGTTAAGGGAGTGAGAAAAATTTGATTTGCCCGAAATTTTGGTCTCAATCGACAGGCAGAATAATCCGCCTCTTTCGCTTCTCTAATGACCACCGAAAGTATTCCATGAAACCAGCTCATTTCCATAATGTTTCACACCGCCCGTTCGTTAGGGAACCGAAAATGCTTATGTAATACCGGACTTGCCGATGTTAAATTACAATCGGTTTAGCATATCATATATTTACCATTTAACGGAACGTTTCCGCAAATTGGCGACAACGAAAAAAAAGAGTCGTTATGTTCTTAGACGTCAACACAGCATGCCCGGTAATAAACAATTTCGGAATGGCTGTTATAATTTTTTAATCGGTAAATCGGAAAAATCCTAATATTTTTTTAACCTACAGGCGAAACCGATTTCACTTGTCGCATTTTATATTTTGCATTTCATCTCTTTTATTTAAATTATTACAGATATAATCAATTGTCTTTGGAGAGAATTCACGGCCGAATGGTCTGTGAGCTTATAAGAAAAATCTCAACATCTGGGGCCGATTTCATTCCGTTAGTTAATGTTCAAGGAAATATTTGCAATAAAGCTGGTCAAACGATCCAAGTATCCGATATGCATATTGAAGCAAAAGGGAAGAGCTCCATAAGTAGGGTGAATGTGATGAATACATGTTCCATATATCATTGACTGACGTGCCAATCAGGCTGGACCCTATCAGTTTTATCTTGCTTACCTAGCAGTCCAAGTACTTAGAGTACTTAGACAATAGGTACTTAGAGCCTTTACCAGCCCTTATTTAGAATAAACAACCTCGATTCAACTCAGCAGTCTGCGTACTTAGAGTAGTTAGAGACCAAGTACTTAGAGCTTTTACCAGCCCCGATTTAGAATAAGCAACCTCGATTCAACTCAGCAGTCTGTGTACTTAGAGTACTTGGTGACCAAGTACTTAGAGCTTTTTCCCAGCCCGAATGTGGATCAAACACCCTCGAGTTGTTAATGTCAAGGTCCTCGTAATTCATCATATTATTCATCGATGGGTCACAATTTCGGGGGAATTTCCAGTCACTCCCCTTTCACTGGGCTTTGATCCGAACAAAATGTGGAAATTTCGCGACCGGGAACTGCAGGATTGTGTCAACAACAATGGGTAACAGAAAGGGTACGCAGAGAGGGCTGAACTCTTTGTTTGACGGACGGATCGGAAGTAGAGCCTATCCGGATTGTTAATTAATGTCCACGTCAATGCGCCTCAACCGGCCTGACGTATTAATCTAACTCCTATTTGGCCCGACGGGATTAACATTGAAAATATGGTAAATCGAGGTAACATCCCTCTGTCTGACTCTATGGGTGCAGTCTCGTCCCTTGAATGACTTCCCTATTTTCACATTCGGACGACATCAAAGCACGGGATTGAGGGAAGAGTCTAATTCATACGCGCTTTGCATGTGGGAGTCGGGAAGCCGTCTAAAACTTCAATCAACTACACGGCGATGTTCCGGACTTTCAGCTCAGCTATAGTCACATACTGTACATATCGTACTCTGCAAGAGAACTCCGTATTTGAGAACAATGATCAACGAGTGGTACCCATTTATATCCTCAGTGTCCACTTTGTCTTCCATGCGTCTTCCTGGTTTTGCCTTCAATTATAGCAGCCGTTACACTTTGGCAGACGAATAGTGACGAATAAGGACGGATAGATCGCCACATATTCCTGTATAGGATGTAATGCTGATGACATCCTATCCGTATGATCATATTATGACAACATAATCGTTGATTTTTGTTCTTTAAAAAAAAAAAAAAAAAATCAACGATTACTTAAAAATCTGAAAAAATTCATACGTATTCAGAAAAATAAACGAATAATTTTCATTAAAAAAAAAGTTTTGTTGCCGGGTA
>JAPYZC010003760.1:0-11411 GCA_030522665.1 Ichneumoninae sp. A BG-2022a
GTTTTGTGAAATTTTCGATTTTTCAAAAAATATCTATTTCACTCCAGCTTTTCCAATTTTCGAGATATTTGCCTACAAATTTGTACATAAATAAACTATTATGGACTCGTATTCCCTATTAAATTTGGCAAGAATTGGTCGAACCATTTAAATATTATGTCATTTTAAATCTTTCGAATTTCATGCATTTTTATTTTTTTTTGTAAGATGCATTTTTTTCGGATAAAATTTTCTTCTGCGAATAAAATACGTGTCAGATTCGTGATCAACGCGGAAAAATACATGGAATTACAGTCCCGGAGCGACAACTAACCAAAAAGTTTACCAGGCATTTTTTTTTCATTATAGATTGGAGTCGAACAAGAACGTCGCCGACATAAAGCTCGCGCAGCATCTCGACTACGAGAGCAACACCGAGTACACTCTGATCGTTCGTGTGCAAAACAAATATCAACTTGCCGCCGAAACAGTTGTCAACATAAAAGTTTTGGATGTCAACGATAACATACCAGTTTTTCGGGAAATGGAGAAAGGCAGCGTGCTCGAGAACGAGTCACCCGGCGTGCCGGTGATGCAAGTACGAGCTATCGATGCAGATGGAACATCGGCTCACAATCAGGTAGATCAGGCGATTTAATTTTCTTTTTTAATTATTCTTTTCGATAGCGAATCGGACAAGTGGGCGGCTCGTCGGTGCGACAAAACCGATTGATAAATTACAAGGAAAAAATAAATTTCTTCCCGCAGGTGACGTACGAGTTGGACAACTTCAAGACCCTATTCGCTATCGACAAGAACACGGGAAACATAACGACCCTGACGACGTTCGATCGCGAGGCCGAGGATACGTACAACATAAAAGTGATAGCGGTCGACAATTCGCCGAGCGCGCTCTTCAAAACGGGCGAACACAACAAGGGTCAGCAAGTTTTTCGCATCGAGATAGCCGACAAGAACGACAACGCTCCGCACTTCACCCAAGCGGTTTATACAGCAAATTCGATTCTCGAGAATGCTAACATAAACGCTCCGGTTACGGAAGTGAAAGCCCTCGATTCGGACACCGCAAGTCCGGTGACTTACAGCATAGTGGCCGGAAATACGAACGACAGTTTCTACATCGAAGGTACGACGGGAAAAATTCGCGTTAACAAGGATCTCGATTACGAGCAGATAACCGAGTACAATCTTACGGTAAAGGCCTTCGACGGTCTGTACAACGACACGGCGCAGGTTAAAATATTCATAGAGAACGTCAATGACAATCCGCCGGTTTTCGAGGATTTCGAGAGAAATCCGACGATCGACGAGGAGGCTCTCGTCGACGGTTGCATAACGACGATAGTGGCCTACGATCCGGACATAAAAGATCGGAATGCCGATCAGCACATTGCATACTTCATCGTCAAAGACGATCAGCAGCCCCTGATCGGTATCGACAAGACTGGTTGCATGACCTTGAAGAAACCATTGGATCACGATCCACCGAACGGTTATCCAATGTGGACGATACTCGTAATGGCCCGTGACGAGGACGGTTCGCCGACGGCTCTGCGAGAGCTCGTTATGGTGAACATAACGTTGAACGATATAAACGATAACGCACCGTTTTTGGATATGCAACAACCTGTCGTCTGGAACGAGAACAGACCACCTGGCAACGTGACCAAGCTGAAGGCCCGCGATTACGATTCGGACAAGAACGGGCCACCTTTCCACTTCAGCATCGACGTAACGGCCGACGACGAGATACAGTCGAAATTTGACATTCACGAAGAGGATCTTTACGCTCGCGACACGTTCGATCGTGAGATGCGAAACAGTTACGAGATTCCGATAGCGATAAGCGACAGCGGTACACCGCCGATGACGGGAACGTCGACGCTGACGGTTATAATCGGCGACGAGAACGACAATCCGATGGAGGAAGGCTCGAGTTCAATATTCGTTTACAATTACCGTGGCGAAGCGCCGGACACGGAGATCGGTAGAGTTTACGTCAACGATCCTGACGACTGGGACTTGCCCGACAAACATTTCGGTTGGGCCTCGACGCACGAAGGCTTCCAACTGAATCCCAGCACCGGCATGATAATACTCTTGTCTGGCACATCGAACGATACTTTTTTGTTGAAATTTATCGTCACCGAGGAAAGTCCAAAGGTGCCGAGGCACACGGTTAACGCGTACGTCAACGTCACCGTCAAGGAAATACCCGAAGAAGCCGTCGTTAAATCGGGATCCATACGGTTTCTAGGAATAAACGCGGAGCAATTTGTCGAACCCGATGACACGGGAGTGAGCAAGAAAGAAATCCTGCAAGAAAGACTGGCGACAATGTTGAACACAACTGTTGAGAACGTCGACGTGTTCACGGTTTTGCATTCGCCTTATCATAACAATATGAGCCTCCTCGATGTGAGATTTTCAGCGCACGGTAGTCCGTATTACGCCCCCGAAAAGTTGAATACCATTGCCGCCCAAAATTCGAAGGAAATCGAGCGCGCTATGAACGCTGATATTTTTTTGATAAACATCGACGAGTGTCTATTCGAGAAAGTTCACTGCAACGGTTCGTGCAGGAGCTTCCTGAATGCTAGCAGTGTGCCATATCCGGTTTACACGAATACGAGCTCCTTCGTTGGGGTTAGAGCTATCGTGGATCCCCAGTGCACTTGTCACGTTGCTGAAATCATTTGCCTGAACGGGGGGACACCCGTCGCCGAGAGATGCGAGTGCCCACCGGGACTCGAAGGTCCCAGATGCGAACTACTCGGTATAGGATTTCACGGAGATGGATGGGCGATCATGCCGCCGCCCGGACAAGCCTGCGATGATTCACACTTGAGTAAGCATTTTTTTCTCAAAACTTTCAAAACATTATTTCCCCTACCGTCTGGTTAAATTGTAACTGTCGTCTATGCAAAAATCTGTCCGAGGATATGATATTAAATTTTATCTATGGCTAATATATATTTTTTTATTCTTATAATTTTTTTTGTTTGTTATTTCTAATTTTACATTATAATTCTAACAGGTCTCCAGCTAACACCTCAGATCGACAGCGGTCTCGTCTTCTATTTCGGACCGATGAGCTACAATCCAAAGCTCGGAATTCAGGATTTCATGTCGCTGGAAATACAGCATGGTTATCCAGTATTGTACGTCGATTACGGCACGGGAACTGTTAAATTGGAGCACAATCAGATCAAATTAACGGACGGCAAGAGTCACAGAATAGACGTTTATTGGACCAAAACTGTAAATATTGAAATTATCACAAAATCATATTATTTTCCATTACCATTGTGGATAATGTTATGTTCATTAATCGATCGATGCTTCGTTACAGACTATAGAAATGAAAGTTGACAATTGCGGTATATCGGCCTGCATGAGTCTAACAGCACCTCAAGGAAACAACGAATTTTTGAACGTCAACAGCCCTCTCCAGGTCGGTGGCGCGTTGACGAACTTGGCGGAGCTTTCAACGAGTTTTGGCTGGAATCACAAGCCAACGGACAAGGGATTCGTTGGATGCATCCGTAACTTAACGGTCAATGGGAATGTGTGTATTATTTGTAAAGATAAAAAAAAGAAAATGACGATATGCACGATAATGTTGCTAACTAATTACTTCTACCCTAGACATACAATTTGGGAATGCCAGCCCTCTCGAGAAACGCTGATCCTGGCTGCGATCACGGAATGGCGAAAGCCGTATCGTTCAGTTACGACTCGAATTTCCTTGTAGCGATTCTCGTCTGTTTCGCTGTCCTCGTAATACTACTGCTCGCCGTAGTGGTGCACCGAAGAAAACGCGACGACCTCTACAAGGACATGGACGACATAAGGGAAAATATAATAAACTACGAGGACGAGGGTGGCGGCGAGGTCGACACCGGATACGACTTGAATGTCCTGAGAAGAATATACGACGCGCCGCCGCTCGACTCGAAACTCGCGCCGGCGGGTCTGCAGACCAGAGGTGGGTACACTTAGCTAGGTCTAGATAATTAATTACTGCGTTTATCGTTTGTTTTGTTTTTTGGCAAAATTTAATGTTTCTTCGTTTGTTTCTTTCAGGACCCGACGAGGTGCCCGACATATGCGGTTTTCTCGACAGCAAGAAAGAGACGTGCGACAAAGATCCGGACACAAATCCGTTCGACGACGTTAGGCACTACGCCTACGAGGGCGAAGGAAATTCCGACGGTTCTTTATCGTCTCTCGCTTCCTGTAAGTGAATACATTCGTATATATATGAAAGTATTCGTATATATAATTATCGAACTTGTGTAATTTTATTTAACGGGAGAGATTGATAACACGCATACGCACTTTGTGTTCACAGGCACGGACGACGGTGATCTCAAATTCAATTATCTGTCGAACTTTGGTCCGAGGTTCAGAAAGTTAGCGGACATGTACGGCGAAGAGCCGAGCGACGAGGAGAGCGACGGCGTTGGCGAAAGGGAGAGCGAAAGTTGGTGTTGAGCGGCTCAATCTCCATCGTCAATGTTTAACTAATTATTTTCCACTTACCACCCACCTCCGACTCCCCTATTTCGTACTTCTTAGATATGTTTATTATTAAATGCGAGGAAAGGCAAAGAATATTGTTTTCCTGAGAGCGAAAAGAAGAAACTAAATCAGTACTTAAAAAAAACGAACCGCGTCTCTCGGAGCTTGGCGATAAGACTTGAGGAACATTCTACTGGATATATCGTATCGACGTCGAAGTTCCTTACGTGACGCCAAAGATTCGGAGCAAGAGCGAAAGTGATATGTGCTTTGACTCGGAAGACAAAATGATAAATACCTACTTATGACGAATTACATGGAAGGGTATGAGAATTTCGTAAAGCTTTTTCAAAGATGCAGTGACTAGCCGTTACGATAAACGGAAAAGGCGAAGCGAAAAGAAAAGGAAATCGACGACGATAAATACATAGAGTGCCCGACAATATTTTTTATTTGTTTATCGAAACAGGTCGGAACTGAAGGAACGAATAAAACAAAAAGCTATTATCTATTTTGTTAATATTTTTTTAACATCACGTATGATGGCCTCGAAATGCAAATCGACTGACTTTAGAACTCGCCAGCTGGAGGAAATCGTGTAACTACGTACGAGGCGTTTTTTCCCCCCCGTGCCACACCACCACATCATACTTCTTATCGGGATAACGGAGTTCAGTAGTTCTGCGTATATATTTGGCGTCACGCTCTCGTAACCTTATCTCGATCTACGGGCGGGAGGCTAGTAATCATAATTTTTTATTTTTCTTCATTCTTCATTGTTGGCACATTAGCGGTTAGTATAACTGCAACAACGGTAAAGTAACTCGCCAACTCCATGTATAATCGAGGGAGGCGCTTAAAAATAATTTAAAAAATGTATACCTGGCCTGTGAGGCGTCCGTCAGGCAATTATTCGAGTTACACGGTTCCCGGGCTATTTTTTATACATAAATATATGGATATATTATACATATATATATATAGAACGAAAATAAAATCGTAAATTCAACACCGAATGATAAATGATCGAACACACAGACGCAGACATACACACGTATATATATATAATAGAATGTTAATAATAAGAAAACTCATGGATGACAGAGTATGTATGAAAAAAGAAACGAACCTCGAATGAACGATAACGATATAAATATATATATATATATCGGTCTACAGAATTTAGCAACTGCATAAGGCGTATTTAATTTATATCGTGTTTAAATAATTGAATGTGAACGAATGCGTTTGTGAGATCGAAGAATGCGAGTGACCAGATTATGCGCATGGCACAGCTAGCTTTTAGCGAGTTTTAGCCAGAGCGAGAAAAAAATATTTAAAAAATTAAATACACGCATACGTAGACATTAGTGCTATATAGTGCGTGTCGAAGCGCTCATAAAGAAAAAAAAATCAATACGTATTCAAGTACATTTACAAAATACATACGAAGCGGAGTTAGCTCATACGCGAGAGAGCGAGATGATAAATTGTATTGTTCATATAAATTATAATAACGAGTGTATGTCTCTCGTTCGGGATTCAACGATTTCCCTGCATACTTCTTTTATCTTTAAGTTTGTTATCGATTTATCATTTCGATGTCGAGTAGGCTTATTAGGGAACTTTTGCAGCTGTGTAGCTTCGAATCGACGGTGCAAACCCAATTATATGTGCACGCATTGCGTTCTTTGAGACTATCTACGATCATAAAATGGCTTTCCGTTAAACTGTTTTTCGAAATGTTTTCGGAGTCTCAAATTGAGGTCGAGAATTGATTAAATTAAACTTCGTAGAACTAATAGGTACTGACAAAAGTGAATTCGTACTTTGGAGACCTATGAAACAGTTAAAAATAACTGGATCGTTAATTTTAGTTTTTTTCTTCATATAATCGGTGACTATTGTAATCGGCGCTTCGAAGCTTCATTGCTCTACAAAGCTATAATACAAGTATTGAAAAACATTTTTTTTTCTTTTTTTTCGCAAACGGACGGCTGATAACGCTATGTATAAAAATAAGTGACAAAAAGGGGAGGCCGGGTGCCATATAGCACACTTCCACGTGGATTTCCTCGGTCAACTATATTGCAGTTTACAATAGTTTTATAATGCGGTATCAGCAATCAGCGAGTTGAAACACTTGGCATGCAACTGTTGGATAAGTAAACGGATTGGGGCAACCCGAGGGTTAACGAGCGATCAAATAAGGATTTAACGATGTACAAGCTTACCGACCGCTGTGTTCGGACCTGGGCCCAGTTTCTACGGCGTATCCTGCAGTCGCATCCGAGTCTAATGTTAAACAAACATCCGTTGATTGCTCAGCACATTTTCACGATATCACGATTATCGTCGTTTTACATAGTGACTGGTGGAACCATTCGTATATTCGTTCATAAAACCGAAAAAAACTCCATACCCCATGCATTTACCAGATTCGTATTATTATTCTTCTTTTTTCATATCATCATATCATTTCATCCCTTAAGTAGAATGATAAGACGTTTCATAGATATTATATGAAAAACAAATATATATATATATACCCGTAATTTCTTTACTTTGTAAGCTTTTTGTACAATGAGGCAAGTGACGTTATGTGTAAATATGTATTGCCTGTGAGTGGTCTCGTTGAAACGAATCCGTTTCGTAAACTCGTGAAAAAACGTGAAACTTCATAATCGCCAGTGAACGCTTCGCCGGGTTAATAGATTGAGACAGTCGAAACGTTCAATGGCCAATGCCGGATTCGTCTCAACGACGCGCAAAGTTGATACATAATAAGCGATTTAGAATTGTAAGCAAATAGAATATTCGGTGAACGAGTGTGATCTCAAAATTTACAACGCGGACCGATTGCGAAATAATTAAACAAAAGAAAAAAAAGTGAAAATAACAAAAACAAAGTATGTAAAACAAAAAATGTAAAAAATGGCAAGCATTGTAACCGCTTGCTGCTGAACAACGACGTTATTGTTTTCCACGCGGTATTAACGATTTTTGGATGTAAAACGCCTGAACCCTTAAGACAAGTTTGAACGAAACTGTAATGTTTCGTCGAAATAAATGTTGTAGGGAATGTATAATGGAGTTGGGTTACAATCGAAATGTGCGGTCAATTATAGAACATTTTTGCTGCAACGTTTATTCGCGACAGGTGTTATTCGTAAGAAATTATTTTAGTCGAAAATTACAGAACCAAGTTTAATTTATCCGACACCTGTCGTCGGATTTTCAGTTTAAAAAAGTCTCCCCAAGTGGAGCTACATCTTTTTTCAGTTTGCAACGAATTAATTTACGAATAATACACGTCGGATCGATTAATTGTTTGCACACTTATTTACTTTGATTGATCTACGTTTTTGATTTTAAAAAGTCCAACTCTGTTGTACACAATTTATTTATCAGTTACCCCACGATGGCTGCACGTTTATGTGCATCCCGGGCGAACTTACTACGATCGATGTCATTTACGCAACAGATTATAATCGGGATACCGTTCGATGTGATCGTCAAGATACGATGGAATCGTCGTCATTTCACTTCAAGTTAAAAAAAACCTTTTACAGCACCGTATCAGTAAAATATATTAGATGAGAACTAACGACTTGTCGGATCGTTGGTTTTATATATCGCGAGACATTTTTTTTTTTAATTTCCCATCGATCAGACGAATAATCGTACGGAACCTCGCTATAAATTGTTCGTAAACTAAATGGACATATCTTCATTCCGTCTAATAAGGTTCACAGGACACTGCCCTATACAGGTTAAATATAACTATGCGATTTGAACGCGAGGAAAAAATCGCACAGCGAATCATTGTATTTGTACGCCTAAGCATCCTCGCTGATCTCGTTATTTTTTCTTCATTTAATTTTTTTTCATCATTATTTGTTATTCGATCACCGAGGCTTGGTCTCGGTCGAATTATGCGAGATCGGCACGCGAGAGGCTGTTCGGAAAACTTTGCATTTGTATTTATGAATCACGAAAGAAGAAAAAAAAAAACAAACGCATTCAGTATCAGAAGGTATGTTTCGGAGTGAATGCGATGCAAAACATCGAACATGTGATAATCGATGACATTGCTCGAGTATACCTTTATCATTTATTCCCAATTTGTCACCCATCCTTCTCTACCCCCATCTACCCCAATTAAGCTATCTGTAACAACCCAATTTTTTAGTAATAAAAATACAACTCAAACACACTGATTATGGGCCTCTTTTCTTATTGCAGTTTACATTATATTTTCCTCCCTTTAATATTTCTGTTTACCGTGAAAGACATTTTTTTTTTTTTAATTTATCGTATTTTTAGGAAATGAAATGTTCGACGCCTTCCGGCTTTTTGACGCAATGAGAAATAAACATTTCTCATCTTAATCTTTTTTCAACATGCAATTTTATATTGTCAATTTATAATAGAGCTGTACAGTTTTTATTGCATTTGGATCGTGACGTATTTATAATTTTAAAAAGAAAAGTACATACGAAGGTGAAATATCGGGAGGAGTATCGACAACGCGAAAATATATAAATAAATACATCGTTGATTGGAGACACGAGTTACGAGGCTTCGTGTCCCGCTGTGTTAGTAAAACCGACAAATTAGGAAGAAGCCCCTTTACGCCCAACGACACCTACGCCTGGTTAATTGTAATAAGTGGCTTTGAAAAGATTGCGAAATTTTTTGTCGAATCAATCGTGTCGCCATGACGATTTGTTTAAGGTCGCCGGTATAAAGCAGCCCTGGTCAATCACTTTATTCTCAAACGCAAGCGACCTTTCGTTCCTAGTACGACGAGTCTTTTCCACCCATCGAGAACTAACGATCATCTATACAAGTACCAAATACCTCAAAATGTGAGTTTTCATTTATCCCGAAGTTACACACGTGTGATGTAGTGTAACTCTCTGCCCTCCAACTTAAATTTCATATTTTGCTTTCTCATAGAGGAAGCTATGTGTTTGGGGAAAAAAATCGAGATTTTAGTATCAGAGTACTTAGAATAGTCCGAAACGTCGAGAAATACCATTTCTAGCTGCTTTCGGATGTGTGTGTGTGTGTGTGCGACAGAATTGGTTCGTTTAAAACGTCTGTAAATCGGAAACAGTTTGAGATAACGTGTTGAAAACTTGTATACTAGTAAAACGAATACGATTTTTCATTTAGTAATATTCTCATTAATATTGAATATTGAATATTGGCTGGTTGGAAATGTTACGCGAGTTTGACATTTTTGAAAAATGTCATGGTAGCTCTATTTTTCGCCAATTTTGATGTATCATCAAAAAATTGCATACAAACGTAATATGATCAAATACCTTTTGTTTTGAATTGAGCCCAAATCTATTCAGCTAGTTGGATTTGTTGAATTTTTTTTATTACGAACAATTCTGTGATTTGTGTGAACATGAGGGTATCGAGGTCAAATTTTGAAGGGGAAAGCATTAACACTGCAGAATATTTGGTAATAGATTTTTAAAAAACGACTAATCGATTAATTTCAACGAAATTATTGAATTTTTCATAAAATGTTTGTTTTACGTCTGACAAGAGTTTCTGATCCAAATATCACCTTACGAGTAAAATGAGCTACGGATTTGTTAACAGCGGTGAAACATAGATTAAAAATGGCCTCAAAACAACGAATTACGCAAATTTCAGTTGGTAATTTTCTACGATCAATATTGAGCTAAATTGTGACCGTTTCGATTTTATGAGATGTAGATATTTTTTATATTCCGAAAAAAAGGTGCAAAATAATTTGCACATGGCTTCCCCATTTATTACAATATTGCGGATAGCTTCTTCTACGAGGAAGTCAAAATCGATGAACCCACTTTTGCTGTGCACAAAAGTGCAATAAACGAGGAAGCCATATTCAAATTACTTCGCACCTTTTTTTGTATCCCCGTAGAATTATCGTTACTCGAAAACGATTGTAAAACGACGCTCGCAAAACGCCATTAATCTACCAGACAGCAAGCCGTGTTGTGACCAGTCCAGTAGATTCCAGTTATTTCGCAATCACAAAATAACCGCGATTGTACCATCGCTGATTTTTTTCGGTCAGTTCTTTAATGGTCGTTAAAGGATAGATTTTACTGCGATGCAAGACTGATAGCTTCACGGTGGAAAAGTGTTTGTGATCGCGGTTTCCCAATCCGACAGGGAATGCAAATTAATATTGTTGTTGTCATTCAGACATGTTGTCGTGTGTCTTGATTATACTTTCGTTCCCAGGTATTGCAAAAAATCTTCATCCTACGGTGCTGTGGTTCTTCTCCTGTGCTATTTACTGATATTGTCCGCCGAGGCGCAGTTGAATTTCTCAACTGGCTGGGGCAAAAGGAACAAAAATTTACAATCCGCTAGTGGCGATACTTCGTGCTCCTCGGACGGAAGACCAACGCTGGAACGTCTTCTCAATCTATACAATTTGATACAGGTATGTAGTTTATTCGGCATCAACACGCATCACGGAAAAACATCAATAACGATACGACGGAGGCGAACTTTGATTCCCTAACGGAAGTGAGGTGACTATCGGCAGACTTCAATAGACTAATGCACAATGTTCAAAATTGTAACTTGCTATAGACTCGTAGATAACCTTTATTTTGGCGTCGTTTTTCTGTAATCCTTGCAACCATCGTTGTATAGTCTATTTATTTGATTTTTAGTTCCATTTACTCGAGTCCATCAAAACAGAGTTGCTTAAAGGTTAAAAATTTGAACAAAACGATCAGTCTCATTACCGTATACCCGAAGTCTCGTCATACCCTAGCGGTCTCGGCCACCTGAGAAGCCACGGTGGTTACCACCGAGAAAACCACGGTGGTTTATTGTCAAAACGTAACCGCACAAACCACTGT
>JAPYZC010003761.1:0-18179 GCA_030522665.1 Ichneumoninae sp. A BG-2022a
TAATCCAAACATTTTTTTTTGTTTTTTTTTTTTTTCATTGTAGGATTAGTAATCATTTCTTAGTAGCAGTAGCAATAATAGATTAGTTTAGGAACAAATGGGGTCCCCCAAAATTTTTGTCAACCTAATTTTTCCCCCCCTACCCCTTTTTTCCCCGCCCCCCCCCCCCCCCCCCCCACTGCTAATAGACTAATACCACTGCTATTAGAGTAATACTACGATAAACAGACTAATATTACGACTAATAGATTAATACTACGACTAATAGATTAATAATACGACTAATAGATTAATACTACAACTAATAGATTAACACTACGATTAATAGATTAATACTATGACTAATAGATTAATACTACGACTAATAGATTAATAATACGACTAATAGATTAATACTACGACTAATAGATTAATAATACGACTAATAGATTAATACTACGACTAATCGATTAATACTATGACTGACAGACTAATACTATGACTAATAGATTAATACTATGAGTAATAGATTAATACTACGACTAATACACTAATACTATGACTAATAGACTAATAGATTGGTAATCTATTCTCTCAACGCACTATTTTGTTCACCGTATGAATATAAAAATAAAATATAGGAAAGAAAGCAAACACGGGTTGGTGAAGGGGAAATAAAAATATGGAAATCGCCGTCGTTACGGCCCATCATTGGTGTATAGTTACTTGCGCACGCATTTGAGAAATGCGTTGCTGTTGCTGCAATTGGTGCGATAATGTCGAGTCCCGTCCGGAGCAGGGATACACCAGCGTTGAAATCAAATATGGTGTTATATATTAACACGATGCTCACGCACCAGCCATTGGTCATCGGGCGCGCAGCCGGTACCGACGTTCGGTCCTTTAATTACCCTCGATAAATCACCACAAAAGCGGCCACCGTTAGTTCAGCTCTTTGTTGGTGCGTGTACGCGCGTTTCGCGCACTCGCTGCTGCGCTCGAACGAACGCCAATATTTTCCGCTTTATTTTCATAAACCGAGTAACCCCCCCCTCCCCTCCCCCCACCCGCCGCCTCCAATGCAGCGCTGGTACTCAATTTATATTTTAACACCCCTTTGGCTAATTGTAATCACACTTTCGGTAAATTCATCGATATGCAATATTTTTCGTCCCTCCAGAGTTATCTTCTCATAATTATTTATTTCCAGATTGATTTTTCGACTAACACTTTGCATTTTATAAGTTAATGTTTCGTCATTATCCGCAAATATATATTTTTTAAATTCACTGAGATAAAATTGGTGAATTGGGCGTTCAGAGCTGTTGTTTGTTTGGTACAAATAAAGCATTGTTTTGTTAAACGATTATTCGCTTCAATCGATTCAAAATTTGTCGATTCGGACAAACATTTTTGTTGTACCAGCCAACTAACACACCAGAAAAAAATTTATTTGATTTAAATAAATGTTTATTTAAATTAAGTAAATAGTTACTTAAATGAAATAAATATTTATTTAAATCAAATAAATATTTTACTTAATCTTAATAAACGGTGGCCGTCAAATACGTTCTTGGTTGATCGAACTATTTATTTCTCTCAGACTGGGTGGTTTAACTTTTTTTCAATTAGTTATAATTTTATACACTGTTAAAACATTTAGTTTGAAAATTAATGAACAGAATTCAAAGACTTTTTACATAAACCGTTTCAGAAATTGGAAACACAAGGGCGTTGCAATTTTACAGTAAAATTAGTATTTGTTATTAAATGTTTTGTAAATTTCAAGGCAAAAGATTCATAATTTGAATATCTGGTACTTTTATTTTACAAGCAAAGTACATTAAGGTTCAATTAATTATAGTATATAATTATATAATACATTAAGATTCAATTAAGTAATGTTAGTAAATTTCAAGTTCACGTACATAAAATTTACAATTTATGTTTACAGTCTAATATGTCACCAGCCGCAATCGCAAAGTTTGTATTAGACAAAGGATTTTCAAATCGAAACTTGACTTGGCAACTGAGACATTGAAGCGTTTCCCCGAGGTGGCCGTGATTCGTCCACTGCGCCTCGCGGGATCGTTTTGGCCCGATCGCCGCGGGCTCGCATCCATCGATCCCTCGAATCGTCGAACAGGGAACGAAACCCTTTTTTCCCCCCCGCAACAATTAGGGATTTTATCGAGTAACGAATCGCCTCGATGTTATTCCGAGCCGGGTCCGTACGTGTGCACTCGCCACTTGATTTATTTTGTCTGTTCGGCGAGAAAGTGCTTTCGTTTTCGCGGGGGCGCGATGGCGGGAATAACAAACCGAGGAGCGGCAAATCGGAGTGAGCGTTTTGCCGCGGCGCTCTCCACGTTGGTATAATGAAAGCGTGACGATAAACGCATTGTGCGATTCCGCCGTTCCACGTTTTGTCACAAAAGGCCCTTAATTTGATGACGACGTTTTTCCTCCGTCTCCGTTCGGTCTCTACGTAACGCGCGCACTCCCGTGCAACCATGCGGGCGGGGCTCAAGGACAATGGGAACGATGGCTGAACGGGGTTGCGCAAAGAATCATTTCTTTTCCGAGGGTGACGCGAAAAGCCCTCGTCGCTTTTGTCGGATGACATTCTGCTTTAACGAATAAATATGCGCCGGGCTTCCTCGTTCGATATTATTGTGTCCTTCGCTCGGAGTCCTAGAGTCTCTGTAGTAGGGTCGGATTTGCGCTTGTGAGTTTTCCTTTCAGATTTCTGCTTTCGGTATTTGGGTATTTTCCTTCGGATTTCCTCTTTTTGATACATTGGTTGTTATCATATTTTCTGGTTATTGTTTTTTTGTTCGTTTGTTTACTAAACGGATTTCGCCCTTAGAATATTTTTTCCTTTACGTGTAACTTAGGCCAAGACCTGACGTAGTGTCCGGCCATTTAGGCTATTTAACCGATACAAAAACATTTTTGATTCTTATTTTCATTGCTCCGCCTTGATTCTATATCGCTTGTATCTAATAACTGAATATAAATGACGCTTATATTTGTAATGGAACGAAAAACCTTCTTCCTCGCACTATTCTGGAACCTACTTAGCGGCAGGCCAGTAAATTGTATTTTTACTATTTATGCGCCGGGCTTCCTCGTTCGATATTATTGTGTCCTTCGCTCATATTCCTAGAGTCCTAGCAGTAGGGTCGGATTTGCGCTTGTGCGTTCTCAGGCGTTTGGATTTTTCCTTTCAGTTTTCTGCTCTCGGTATTTGGGTATTTTCCTTCGGATTTCTCTTTTTTGAAACATTGGTTGTTGTTACATTGAAAAAAATACGCTTGCGGGCTGCCGAAGAAAAAAAATGTTTGTTTTAATTCTACTTTCAATTCTTACAATTCCATATGATATTGAAAAAAAAGAAAATGGAATTAAACATTAATACAATAATTAGGCATTTTCATTTGCATCATTAATTTCTTTTAATGGAAGTCGTTAAGAAGTTTGGCTAGGGAACATTTTTAATTGGTCAGTGAATAGTCAGGGAAAAGTCAGGGAATTTTTTTACGGGGAAAAAACGGCCGCCGTGGAATATCAACGAGGCCCATTTTTGTAATCCAAACTAAAAAACCTTCTCCCTCGCACTATTCTGGAAACCGCTTAGCGGCAGACCAGTAAATTGTATTTTTATTATTTATCTGGCTATTATTATATTTCTGCCTATTGTTTCTTTTCTGATAACTATTGTATATTTACTGGTTATCACTTTGTTGTGATATTTCGATTATCGATCAGAATTCATGTAACAGAGTTGGGTCCTTATAAAAATAGGTATCTTAAGATGTTCGAGGTCGCTGAATTAAACAATTCGTAATATTTAATGGTGGGTAAATCGTGACTTTTACGGTACGGTCTTTTATAATTTAAGCCTCGATACTAAAGCTTTCAAATAATAGTTTTCATTCTTTCCTGTGAATAAAAAAAAAGTGGTCTGTTTACTCCGTTTCGCTCTGCCGTTTTCATTGCGCCGAGGCACACATTCCTCCCTTGTCCTATTTCGCCTCAATTCCAGTGTGCCGCGACATTTCATTTTTTTTTCATTTCATTTTTTCTCCCCCCCCCCCCTCTCTTCATCCCGTATACAGTATTATGTTCCACAGTTTGAACCTGTCCCTCCCCACCCTCATTTTTTACCTTCCTCATTTTTTTTGCCCTATTCCTCCCTATCGAGTGGTACGAAGATTACTTTTCCTTCGTTGGGCGTGCATCGGGGAAGAGATTGCCGCGGTCGACACGATGATCGGGAACGGAGCCTTTCCCGCACAGCACACCCGGGCTTAATTAAGCTCGGAGAATTAGTTTTTCTTCGAAGATTGGAGCCCGTTCGCCGTCGGGCCCGCGAACGTGTTTCCAGCTGCGTACAGAACCACCGCGGAATTTAAAATCGACGAGGAATCGAGCGAAGGGATAGCGAGAACGGCGGCGAGGGCGGGGAGGAACAAGCGCGGAGGGTCCGGTAGGGTTTGCCGCTTTAAGCTCTGGCTCTTCCCGGTTCTTTCATTTTTATCCCCGGGATGGCCGCGGGCCACGGATTCCCGGCCGGTCCTCGGTATTTGCATTACAAAATATCCAGAGCGACTTTGCGCTCGGCCGTGAATTTTTTTTTTTCTTTTCTGCCTTTCATTAAATCCCCTGGTTCCGCGTCTTGGTCCGAGCCTTATTGCTCCTTGGTAGTCGCGTCTTCTGGTCATGAATATGTTTCGAGACTCCCAGCCCCTCGACCTTCCTTTCTCTCTCGCCTCCCGTCAAAGGGTTGAGATTAAACATTTTAATCTCGAAACTCGCGAGGGCCAAAGTCGGTTCCGCCTCCTTCCTTGATAAATTAAGCGGCCCTCGCGCGGGACGCGATCCGCGACCGCGGTTCAATGAAATTTACCACGGATCATGAGCTGATTATACTCAAACACTTTTGCACCGTCGCTAAGAACGGGCAGTCGAGCGGGATGGACGACGAAACTGCGGACCGGGGAGGACGTCGCGGGAATTCTAACGGGAAAGCCGTGTGATCTTGAGGGGTTTTTTATTCTATTAGCATAGCGAAAGGGGAGGCACGGATTCGCCTAAACACTTTTTATCTACCTCGATTGGTTGGGGAGGACGGCGAGAAGGGATGAGGCGGTTCTTGTTCTTAAGGTCCTTGCGAGTAGTTTTCACTTCGCGTAAGTTTTCAGGGAACTTAAGAGGGGATGGGAAACAGTTATGGATGGGATGAAAATCTTAAAAAGTTAAGCATCAAAGGTGCTGAAATGATTCATTTTGCATAATGATAATTCGAAAATGTTATTAATATATTGATGAACAACGACATTTTTCAACAAATCTTTCGGAAAACTGACTTTTTTTTTATGAAACTGATTCTATGAAAAATACGTGGAATATAGAGTTGAAGAAAAAATAAATTATTGATACAACGAATTTTCACTGTTTGAGCCACTTTTGGAAAAATGAGGATTTTCGTGATTTTTAAAGGTTGATATCTCGGCTGCCAATGGAGCCAGGAAAAATCCGCGGGACCCATCGTGTTCTACGGGAAAAATACACAAGATAGGGTGCTCGTCGAAGTTTCAGAATAATTTTATTGTGCCGTTCGTTGAGAATATTGTGAGGACGTTGAAAAATGTGAAAAATTGATTGGAAATCCCATGCAGCCTTGGGATTTTTGATGAAATGTTTTTTGTCGATATAAAAATTTTGATGAAATATTTTTTGTCGGTATAACATTTTTCGGAAATATTTTTTGTCGGTACAAAATATTTTTTCCGTTTATAAAATTAACTGCGACGTATTCCGACGTATTTTTGTGCGCTGACAACAAATCTGCTGGCCTTTTTGTGCGTAAGACCAGTGAAACATTTGTATCTTCGTTTTTATGCACTGCAAACTGTTTCCCCTAATGTGGCATTGCATTATTTGCCACCGCGTTAATCAAATCCCCAGTGCGTTTGTAATTTAACGAAACATTTTCGGAGAACAATGGATTCAAAATATGACGCTACGTCGATCATGAACCCTACACCCAGAAGAATAATTTATTCGTCGGCCACCGTTTACTTGCGTTAAGTAAAACATTTATTTCATTTAAATACCTATTTACTTAATTTAAATAAATATTTATTTAAATCCAGTAAATATTTTGCTCAAACCAAATAAACGGTGGACGTCAAATAATTTTTTTTTTTTGCGTGTACCTTAAACGAATAACACAAACAAAGAAAAAATATCCTCTTCGTACTCTGCACTCGTTGGACTCGTCCGGGCGCCACGTGAATTCCAACGAGAAAAACATATGCAGTCACAAGATGTTTTTTTATTCTATTAGCATATCGAACGGGGAAAGCCCGGATTCGCCTGAACACGTTTTATCTACCTCGATAGGTTTGGGTAAGGACGGTGAGAGGAGGGACGACATCGTTCTTATCCTTAATCATCGCGCTTCCCTGAGCCGGGTGCGTCCCTCATTGAAATAAAAATCCCGACAACATTGAGAAACGACCGACACCCCGGCCAATGTGTATCCAAGGGCCGTTCGGTGGCCCATCGGTGAGTTATGAACTTTGCGTGTTCGGGCTGCTCCTCCGCGTCCCGAACCGTAGTCCAGGGTTGCCCCGACAGCGGCGCGCGTTGTTTCCGCGACTACGAAGCTCTCCCCCTCCCCCCTCCACTTTCCCGTCCGTTTTTTATATTTTTGCGAAAGGCGAACGTCCGACGCGAACATTTATGTGAGAGCAACGTAATCTGGCGCCGGGGATTCGTCACGCACAGCCCTCTCTTGCCCTCTCCGTGAAAGCCCCGGACCGTTCACTTCTGCGACGAATCGGCTTTCACACGCGGACGAGTTCATCCCCCTTGTCCGAGCGGCTACCGGCGCATCGGACGAAGCGAACGAAAAAAAGGAACCATTGAGATTTCTATCAGCCGGACGCTAATACACGAGACTTTGAGTACCGCTCGCCATCGAATGTCCGCGATCGCTTTGTTTCGCGAAAGCCAATTATTTTAGCGAACTGCCCGGTGAGCGGATTTTTTTTTTGTCCCTCGCCGGATTTGGGTACCTTTGTGCGCGGAAGGCAAACTGGATTTTGTTTCGAATCCGTTTGGCGGATTATAGATTTTTCAGCTATCTGCGAGATTAGAGATTCATTTTACAATCGGCATGTGACAGACACGCGTCGTAATAAAAATAACAGTGCTGGGTGATGTGATAATAGTTTTGTTTTGCTGCATACAATTTGTCGAATCGAGTTGCGCACCATCAATTTTTTAATCATTTTTGACGGCTGTACCTATATTTTTTTTTTTTTTTTTTTATTCAGTATATACGAGCGTACACTTTTAGTCTACTTTGCACCTACGTCTCTTTTTTCTCTTAAGAGACATGGATTTATCACTGGGAATTACCCTATTGAATTATGAAGCGGAATATCTTCGCTAGATGGTTCACTCGCGAAATGAGGTTGAATCCGCAACGCCTAGACCTCATATGTGACGGGTCTTCATGAGCCGCTCATCTCTCCCAGCTATTTACAAGATGAAAGACCGTTTTTTCATTCGTGATCTAACACACACAAGTAGTAAAAAAAATTGCATGTTTTCCGGCATCGAATCTGTCTGATCGAGTCGCAAGTAACAATTTCCGATAATTTCGTACGACCCTACCTACAGTTTTTCCTTAGAAAAAAACCAACCCATGGACATATCATCCGCAATTGCCATGTTCAATTATGAGACGGAAGATCTTAGCGAGAAGGCTCACTCGCGAAATGACATTGAATGCGCAATGCCTACACCTCATATCTGGCGGGTCGTCAGAAGCCTCTTATCTTCTCCACACTGAGAAAAAGGATAATATTTTCTACTATAATGAGTACTTCTCAGGGGGAACGCCTATATAGATAGTTTCTGATATTCTATATTCAATTGGTCAAACGATAATTATGGTTGCATCTTAGGAACTATTTTTTATGGTAAAAGGTCAATATTGTTGCTTTTACTATGTAATTTTTTCTCAGTGCAGCTATCTACAGGATGAAAGACCCGTTTTTCATTCGTGATCTAGCACACACAATTACCAATAAAAACTACATGTTTTCCAGCATCGAATCCGTCTAATCGAATCGCAAGTAACAATTTCCGACAATTTCCCACGGCCCTGCCTACAGTTTTTCCTTAGAAAAAACCAACCCATGAACATATCGTCCGCAATTGACACGTTCAATTGTAAGACGGACCATCTTAGCAAGAAAGCTCTACGCTTGCTCGCGAAATGAGATTGATCTGCGCCACGCCTGGATCTCATCGCCGCCAGGACCTCGAGCAGCCTCTCATTTCGTCCCATTGAAAACGCCGCCGGCTTATCCCTATGAATACATGCATCAATGTGATCCACACCGAAAGCTATGCAAGCTCTCGCGACGTCTCCCTGAATGGGATATTACGCTCCCGAGGATTTACCCGAAAGAGATCCTTGTCCGCCTTGGCGAGAAATCCTTTAAGGAAGGAGTACGAGCAATGTCCCCCCCTCCTCCCCCTGCCCCCTCCCGCCCCTCCGTGCATCTTCATGTTTACTGTACGTCCGAACACCGTTGACTCCAAATCCAAGATGTGAGTAGAGGTTTCGGCAATGGTGCGGTCGGTTTCAAGAAATAAATGATCGATTTTAACGTTTCCGCCCTGTGTCCGGACCCTCTTCAGAAAGTTGTATTTTAAGAGAACGAAAAAATAATTTTACAATAAATTTACAAATATGTCTTAATTTAATATTATTTTAGTAAAGATTAGTAAAAACTAATAATGGCGACTCAACAAAACAGTAAAACAAGAATTTCAGCTTGTTGCAAAGGACGTGGAGAAAATCCACCTTGGTAGGGGTGGAAGTTTCCATGAAATTTTGTTTTATACTTGTTTTCCTTCCCCAAAGATTGTTTAAGTTCAAGTTAAATTTCTTTCGTGTTATTAAAACTATTATTGTTATTTATGTCAACCGGCTTCTCCGGTTGAAACGTTACAATGATGCGGTTGTTTTCTCTTTTATTAAATTTTGAGGTTAAGATCTGTCAAGTTGAAAATATGAGATGACAAAATTTAATAAAAGAGAAAACAACCGCATCATTGTAACGTTTCAACCGGAGAAGCCGGTTGACATAAATAACAATAATAGCTTTAATAACACAAAAGAAATTTAACTTGAATTTAAACAATCTTTGGGGAAGGAAAACAAATATAAAACAAAATTTCATGGAAACTTCCATGCCTTCCAAGCTGGATTTTCTCCACGTCCTTTGCAACAAACTGAAATTCTTGTTTTACTGATTTGGTGAGTCACCATTATCAGTTTTTACTAATCTTTACTGAAATAATATTAAATTAAGAAATATTCGTAAATTTATTGTAAAATTAATTTCTAGTTCTCTTAAAATACAACTTTCTGAAGAGGGCCCGGCCACAGGGCCGAAACGTTAAAATCGAGAATTTATTTCTTGAAACCGACCGCACCATTGCCGAAACCTCTACTCACATCTATAGAAAATAGGTCAACATCATCTCAATTCACTGCAAATCCAAGGTCCGATCATCCCCCGGACTCCAGCTCGTCAACACAGTTCAGGGGCTTGAGAGAGGAAACAAAGGTCCGAATAAAAAAAAAAAAAAATACCTAGTCTTCCTCCCTACTTCTGTTGATCCTTGGTCCTAGCCACACACAATCGACGGACATCCGGACAGAGCCATCCCTCACTCTCGCCGCGGTCCGCGACCACTCTCGACTACGAGCCATTATATTCCGGACACGCGAGCCGGAACGCAACAGTCTGAGGCAGCAGACGCACCTGTGTCTTAATTAAAGTTAGCTGACTGATACAGCGTAGCCGCGACTGCGGGCTCTCCGTGCCCTCCGTCGTGCCCTGCCCACTCGTCGGCGAAGTTCCCCAGGGGTGCAATTCACCTCCACCGGGCCGCAGCCAACATCGCGGGAACTCGCTCCCGGTCCACTTCCTACCGCGACTCCAGACCCATCCACCAACCCCGTACAATTCAACCAGTCGCTCCTCGGCCAACGCCGGGGTTCGACTTTGCGCGATGGGAGGGTGACTGCGGAATGAAAAGAGCGAAACCCTCCCGCTAATTCCATCATCCCCCTCCGATCCAGCTCTAGGTAACTCTTATTGGGCATTATTTCTCCCGAACTGCGCCTCTTGCCATCCGTCACCGTTTTGTCGCCTAATGGATTTATTCTCCGCTCTGCCAGTCGGTCGATCTTGAGTTTACCGTGCAATCACAACCGGTGCACTCTCAAAAATATTCTCTTGCTGCAGATAGAATCTCATTCCTTCAAAAGGATCGTCTTCTTATCTCAGGCCTAAAATGCATTCATTTTAAGAGTAGAGGAAAATTTATCTGTCGCTTATTTTGCCCATACACTTGTGTTAAGAGGAGAAAGTTTTGATATAAAAAGCCTTTTCATGTAATTTCAAAATTGTGTAATACAAAAATTCTCAAATCGTGCCTCTGGATGAAACACTGAGAAAGGATTTATTTTCATGAAAAAGGGATATCATTTTAGATGTAGAGGAGACGCGCTTCAGTAGAATAAATTTCCGACACGGAAAATAATAAAATAATCTAGAGTAAAAGTGGGGAATATGGCCCGGTCCATATATCATTTACGTGTTAATCGAGGTGGGCCGTATTCACCACTTTTACCCTAAATAAAAAACGATTATCCGCTTACTTCGAGATTATAATTAATTTTTAGTATCAAGAAACTTTTCCTTTGTCGCCAATCGGATTTACCGTAAGGGGAATAGTATTTTGATCCAAATTGCATATTTCGGAGAGACCGAAGCATCGAAGCATTGCATGCTTCGGTCTCTGGACCGAAGCATCGGCAGGTCGACGGTTCGATTTCCGGTTTCGTAGTTTTGCCGAGAATAAAAATATGGACGGGACGAAGCTCCAGACATATACATCGGCAACGGGGCAAAACGGGGTTTTTGGACAAAACTAAATTTTCCAATCATTTTTGGATCGGACAAGGTGGCAAAACGGAGCAGAGAAACCTGATGCATCGATGGGGCGAATTCGGGCATCCAAAAATTATTGGAAAATTACGTTTTGCCCCGCTGCCCCATTTTGCCCCGCTCTACCCTACCTGTGCTCCATATTTACATTCTCGGTGAAACGCGACGAAGCTCCGATGCCGGGAATCGAATCTGAGACCGGCTGTATCGGCATAGGTTTTCTGCAGTTTCCCGATGCCCATGGCAGAAATGTCATGGCAAATGTGATACAGAGGGGGAAGTCGGATGCGGCCGCGAGGGGCGACTGGCTACGGGCCCGGGCCGACCGGGTCGGTAGCCAGAGTAAAAAGAGTTTAAAAAAGAATAAATAAATTCCAAGGTTACCCCTTTCGGCACGATACAACACCTCCAAAACTTCGAGGAGGACCCTATCTTGTGTATTTTTTTCCCATACAACACGATTGGTAGAGCAGAGCGGAGCAAAATGGCACAGTGGGGCAAAACGGGACAGTACGGTCAAAATTCAATTTTCCAATAATTTTTGGATGTCCCAATTTGTCCCAATTGATACATCCGGATTTTCAAACCCGTTTAGCCCCACCTACGACTATTACCACCATCCAAAAATTATTGGCGAATTGCGTTTTGTCTCATTGTCCCATTTTGCCCGGTGTGTCATTTTACCCGGCTCTCCCCTACCTCGGATTTTTTCTGGCTCCACTGGGAGCCGAGATATCAACCTTTGAAAACCACGAAAATCGGCATTTTTCCAAAAGTGGCTCCAAAAGCTTAAAACTTCATTCGCATGAAGTTTGATTCGATGTGCCTCCGTAATGTTTGTACTCTCGGATGATCATCGAGGGGCAATTTATGACGAGGTGCGATGTCGCGATTGTTCAAAGAGGGGACGAAATGCGAGGCCGAGGTCGATGGCGCTGCTCGGTCCACGGAAATCAGAGTTGATAATACAGTAGTACTTTCTCCGCTTTGATCCGGGGTGATTCTATTTGGATCTCGGATCAGCCCTGGACCCCTTTGTGTGTGATGGAGCCGGCGGCCGAATTATCGGGGAGACGGGAGTTCCTACGGGGCGCATCCCCTTTAAGGTTGCGGACAGGACATTCGCGACGCCGTACGCGCAGCAGCGTCGTCGGATTCTACCGGCGCTACGGTCTTTAACATGCAAAACGACCCCTGTTCCCTTTTGTCCGTCGAGGAACGAACGGCGGAAGAAGTTCTGACGCCAGTCTCGAATGTGACGGACTCGACTCTCACGTAACTCGGTGGGTCTCTTGGATATTTATTTACTTCCGGAGTCTTTCGGGTGGATACTTTTTCGTTCGATTGATTGACTCGAAGTTGGCCCGATGCTTTCTGTGGGAACTGCTCTCTCGTGTGCTCTCGCATCTGTAGGTAGGCTTTTTGTATAGGAGGGAAATGTTAAGTTGTGATTGGAGAGGTATGTAGGATGGGAGAAAACATTCTAGGAGACTCGGGATAGTCCAGGTAAAATGTAACCTTTGGACACTTTATTACATTCTAAGGGCTACATTTTCTGACGAATGGATTTTAGCTCGTGAACTGGAGTCTATTAAATTTTACAGGCTTCCAATGTATTATTATAAGGTAAACGGACCAGTTTCCGCCACTGTCCCAGTTACCGCCATGAATCGCAATTTATACTAATAATAAATCAGTGTACGTTAAATACAAACGAAATTGACGACATGTGGAAAAGCGGTTTCCTCTTGATTAATGCCGCGATACGTATATTTTTAATAAAATATTCCCTTTCGATTATCCATACAGCGATATTTCAGTCTCGGGGACCTAAAAACAAAAATAATGACGTTAAATCCATCGGCAACAGCCGCAGTACTCATAGCAGTCTCGCGCACCTAAAGGTAGGATTTTTGGCTCGGAAGGAATTGTTAAGTCCTCATTGAAAAGATACGCAGAATGGAAGAAAAACTTCTAGGAGACTCGGGATAATCCAGCTACAATTCAACCTTTGGACAATTTACTCCATTCACAGGGCTAAGTTTTAACGCTTCTAAGCTTTCTAACGTTTGAATTTTCTAAAACTTGAATTTTAGCTTGTGAACTGGAATTTATTACACTTGACGGGTTTTCAATGTATTATTATAGTGGATGGAGAAGACACGGAGCATCTTTCGATTATCCATACGGCGATATTTCAGTCTCGGGGACCTAAAAAGAAAAAATGACGTTAAATCCATCGGCAACAGCGGCAGTTCGAATAGCGATCCCGTGCCCGGCAGCTTTGGCCCGCACCATCGACGTTACAGATGGGCCGCATAAACGCGCAAGAGTCGTTTGGAGGTGGATGCCTCGAAGGAAGTTGCCACGGTCGAGGCTGGCTGGGCGCGGGTATTGGTAGTGGTGCGCCATTAGGCTCCAGGTGTCGGGTATCTCACCCCTCGGCTGCCCTTATCCTCGCGCGTTCGTCTCGCCCCCTCGGAGCATCTCCGGCCATCTCGGACGATCACACTCAGGATCATCTCTCTCGCCAACGACCGGCGCACAACGATCTCTTGTTTCGTATCCACTTTCGCCCTCGAGACTCCGCGCACGATAGCGCTTAAGTAAATTAAACAATTCTCCACCCTCCCGCGTCAATTATCCTCGGTTACATTCATCCTCGAGATTCGATGACCGATCGATCAAACGGCAATCCCTGCGATAACCTCCATAGGTTAAGTCGGGGTGATCTGGCCATGGAGGGTTAACATTTTTTTAATTTAACAATTTTTTATTTTAACCAACTCTAGAAATTTCAAACTAAAGTAATTCGCTCAATTTTTTATATTAACCAACTCTAGAAATTTATATAATTATAAATTTCATATCACCCATTTAACTGCTGTTTAAATTTAGAGAACGAATAAAAAAAGTAGGTTTACTACGCTCCGATCTTCTCTTGATAGATCCAACTATAGTGTGCTATGTTGACTCACTAGCAAAATTATAATTTAGTACACTGAAAAAAAATCGTTTGCGCGCCGCCGAAGAAAAAATGTATGTTTCAATTCTACTTTCGATTCTTACAATGCCATATGATATTGAGACAACGACGGCAACACTGTCAAGATGACGTGTTATCGATTCAATCCGGTATGAAATTGTACAAATTCAGAGTAGAATTTAAACAACTTTTTTATTTCTTTGGCAGCCCGCAAGTAAATTGTACTTGAATCGATGAAATTTTTTTTTCAGTGTATGTCTCCAGAGCGCTAGAAATATAGCTCCAGAAAATTCTGGCTGCCTCGAAATGGGAATTCAATGCTCGTACTGACCCCTGCATGCACAATCTTAAAATTGTTCGTGCAATTGCCTTGTATCCACATACACTAAAAACCGTGCAAGCGGCGGCGCCATTCGTTTGTTACGTTAAAAGATATTACTGGATCTCACCCGCTTAGCCATTTCACCCTGATTTACCCTCATATCGCCTCGTCCGATTGGCGTCCCGCCTATCAGCGTCAACCGTCAAATCAATTCGTATCGCGTAACGGCCCAACTTATCGATCAAAAAAGCAGCTCCACGTATTTTCCACCTATCTCACCTCTCACGGACTTCGTATCGGAGTTCCCGAAAAATTATGGCCACTTTCACGAATGTTTCACGCTAAGCGGCAGCGGGGCACTTCGTGGCTGCATTTCCACGTCCAAACCCGGAGGATGAGATCGTAGATTTTATCACGTCGTTTCTCGCGTGCTGCCGGGCCCTCTCCATCTCTTTGGCTCGTCTCGGGAGCTACAGGTATATTGTATATCGGGTTTCGGACCTGTACTTACAAGCCGGACACGGTATACACCCACAGTTCGCCGCCAGCACCGGAGGTGGGCGAATCGATACTTCAAAGTAATGTTCGCGGAGGAAAGCTTCCCCTCCGACAGCTTGTACGTCTTCCTGTTATGCACTCCGAGGATTAGGAACACCATCGCCTCTTCCGAGTCTTCGGGAGAAGATGTTCCCTTGGCGACTGAGCTCGCATATCGCTGATATGGCTGTGGATGTTCCACTGTTTAATTTTGCTTCCTCATGGAGGAACTTTGTTTTCATTAAATTTTTTTTTTCGAAATTTTCATGTTAACATGTCCTTAGCGACTGAGCTCGCACATCGCCGATATGGCTGTGTATGTTCCACTGTTTAATTTTGCTTCCTCATGGAGGAACTTTGTTTTCATTAAATTTTTTATTCGAAATTTTCATGTTAACATGTCCTTAGCGACTGAGCTCGCACATCGCCGATATGGCTGTGTATGTTCCACTTTTTTATTTTGCTTCCTCATGAAGGAACTTTGTTTTCATGATATTTCTCGTTTTTTTAAGATTTTCATGTTAACATGTTCAGAATGATCCAAAACGAAAAAGGACACTCAGAAAAAATTTCTGGCTGAATGTACGTGAGTATAAGGCCTGTACAATTCAACGGCCTGTGATTTACGAAGGGTTTTTTCAATTGGGTTGGCACGCAAGGGAACCATTTAGGTGGTTCTATTTGTTACAATTTACGCAATAATTTAAATATTTGTTCAACTTTTATCAGATTTTGAATTTTTTTGGAAAAAAGTGTGTTCGGACTTTCGTACATTTTTGAGTTACCGGGCTGAAACCATCTACAGAAATAGACGAACATCAAACAGCTTTCACTGTTGAATTTTGTAAGAATCGGTCGAGGGGCTAGGGTTTTGTTATACTTTCAATTTTTCGAAAAATAGCTTTTTGCACTCCAGCTCTTATAATTATAATTTTGTTTTAGATATTTGATTAAACAAATACGATACAAATAAACTAGTGTGAACGTTCCCTATTGAACTTGGCAAGAATCAATCCACCTTTTAAAAATTTATAAGGTTTGGCATTTTTTTTTAATTCCGTAAATATCGTACGTCGCAAAAATATTCTTCGCGTTTTCGAAAGCCATACACCGGAAATATTTCCGATAGAGCAGGTAAATAAATGTTGAAAAAGCCGCAGAGTGATTTGCACACGTATTCCTCATTTATTACAATTTTGGGCATAACTTTCTCTGTGCGGAAGCCAAAAATCCACCAACTAAGTTTCTCACACCCAGAAAAAAATTTATTTGACGGCCATCGTTTATTAAGATCCAGCAAAATATTTATTTGATTTAAATAAATATTTATTTTTACAAAATAAATATTTTACTTAATCTTAATAAACGGATTCCATCAAATACATTTTTTTTCTGGGTGCATAGAGAAAGCGCAATGTTGTAAAAAATGACGAAGTCATGTGCAAATTACTTCGCACCTTTTCAATTTCTTTTTCTCATACAAAAAACTCGCAGTTTTCTTATTTTTAGAGCGAACCTATACACGAAGGGGTGAAAGGGGTTCATCGATATATCCAGGCAGTAATAAACGATCGAAGCTCCTCCGGGGATTTATTTTTTTCTTCGGCGTCATGACGCGACGATCTGTCCTGCGAGATAATTAATAACTTTCCGTAGGGACGTGTCCCTCCCGCTCGGAGGTATCGGAAGCGTGTTCGGGACCGCACACGAGTAGAAACGGACGATGTACTCCGTTCACGTCAGACGGCGCGGGCACAATGAAAATATATATCGCGCTTCGTACAGGAAAGGTAAAATCTTTATATATATATTTTTTTATTTTTCCTTTTCCCTTGCTTTCTTTGCTCCATCCCCGGTGTTCCCTTTTTCTCGGAGTTCCTATTGCCCGCTGCGTCTGCGTTCGCCGGAATGCCCTCGGGTCATTTTCCCCGAAGGAGCCCGCCGGGCGGCTCTGCCGTGTATCGCTCGAAACACTTTGACCTCCGCCTCGCTTCCTTTCCTCTCCTGCCTCTCGGCAAACAGACCCGAGCAGCGATGAATCCTCGAAGCTCCCTCTCGAAGCTTCAAAAACACGAGATTGTTGCAGATCGGACTCGGAGAGCCGGCAAACAAGGGTGGTCGGAAATGGACGGGTTTTCAATACGATACCACAAAGTTTAATCGAGCGCGTCGGCGAGTTGATTTAGTTTAATCCTAACAACATCGTTGTTTGGAGGAGACAATTGCGTACCAATAATCATAACCACATATGAGAAAACCTCCACCAGGAGCAATCCTGCATCCAAAATCCCTTCCGACCATATTTTTATGTCCCGCAAAGAAATCGGTGAAAACGGTCCATTTTGTCCCAGTTCAGTTCAGTTCAGTATTCAGTGTATTCAGTTTTTCTCGGCTCTCCCCCTGAATATTCCAATATACACAGTACCCGGTAAAATCTAAATAATAACCAACCCTACACTGAAAAAAATATCGATGATTCAAGTAAAATTCGCTTGGTGGCTGCCAAAGAAAAAAATTATTATTTCAATTCTTACGATTGCATACGGGATTGAAACGGTAACATGTGACTTTGCCATTCTTGGCGTCGTTGTTTCAATATCATGTGGAATTGTAAAAATTGAAAGTTGAATTGAAATAAGAATTTTTTTCTATGGCAGCGCGCAAGCAATTTTTTTTCAGTGTACCCTGGCATTTGATGCATTCGGACCGTCAGTAAACCTCAGTATTTATTTATTCCTTTTGTTTCCCTCAATGCAACTGCAACATCGATACCCTAAGCCTACTCGCAGGTTGTCCTCCAGCAGCCTTACATCCTGTAGTTGCACTTCTCGGCATGCACCGGCTGATCAGGATTTTACAGGATTGGGTATTACAGGTTTTAGGGTTTACCAGGTACTGTGAGTACCCGGTAAAATCTAAATAATAACCAACCCTACACTTGACGCATTCGGACCGTCAGTAAACCTCAGTATTTATTTCTCGTTTTTGTTTCCCTCAATGCAACTGCAACATCGATACCCTAAGCCTACTCGCAGGATGTCCTCCAGCAGCCTTATATCCTGTAGTTGCACTTCTCCGCGTGAGTGTCCCTCCTGCAGAATTTCGGCATAACCTGACACCCGCGATCGGCACAAGGACACGACACTGGCTGATCAGGATTTTACAGGATTTGATACATACGGACCGTCAGTAAACCTCAGTAGTCATTTATTCTTTTTGTTTCCCTCAATGCAACTGCAACATCGATACCCTAAGCCTACTCGCAGGTTGTCCTCCAGCAGCCTTACATCCTGTAGTTGCACTT
>JAPYZC010003762.1:0-15478 GCA_030522665.1 Ichneumoninae sp. A BG-2022a
TTTTTTATTTATTTTATTCTTACATTCTAAGCAATCAGCGATAATTTATACACTTATAATTTATAACCAACCAATTGTAGAATATAACATTTATAGTAGCGCTGTATAGTTAGACCGGCTAAAATGGCTTAGCCGGCGAAAACAGCTTAGCCGGCAAATAATAAAAAAAAATTATTTAAATTTAAGTTTTTCTGTGCTATTGTACCCCCGTTTTATTTCTTAATAGCGGTCGGCGAAGGATTTCGTTGATGCAGGAGGATGTTACAAATGACCCCACTACCCGTTACAATTGACCCCACCGCGGCTCAAATTCTTACCCAATTTCGTGTGTGTTTAAAGGGCCGGTGTTCGCAATTCTGTGCATATTACTGCTTGAAATTTTTTAACTGTATACCTAAGACTTGGTTAATGGTACACCATTGGATGCCGAAGCGTTAGGCTTTCGGGTTTGATGGTAAAAAAAATTAAAAAGAATTTTTGTTACTTTTGTCTCCGTTCTCCCCTACATTCCATTGGATCGTCGGAAAGTCGCTTTCGGTATCGAGGATGAAATGAAGATTGACGGAATAATCGCAAGGTTCTGACCTTCCGGAAATGTGTTTATCGTGCGGCAGGGTATCGGGCGTGTGGTGTGTTTCAATGACGACGTTCATGATTTTATTCGCATGCGGAGAGGGCGGTCGTTGAACATGAGCGATGGAGATGCGGCACGGTTGACGTCGACGGCAGCTCCACTAGAGACACCAGAAGAGCGTCTAGTTTCGAGTGGGACGGGGTCGCTGGTGCCGTTCCGTGCATAGTCGAGGCCCCGGCTACGGGGCTTTCGAGGGATGGAAAGTGGGAGCCGGACTGAGAGCACTCTCGGCGGGCGTCGAGAGAGCAAGCGAGCGAGCTGAGATCATAGACACCCCGATGTGAAAGGGAGCCAGCGGGGGTAACGACGTCTTGTCGCATGCAGAATCCGTCGTTGGCGCGCGATAACGGTGACAAAACGACGCCACCGTCGTCCTCCTCGCCCGGGCGCGCTACTCTTTCCAGCCTCGAAACACCCTCGATGTAACTCAAATATATTCTTCTGCCGACTTCGCTGAAATAAACATATTTCTGGCGTGTAACACCGGCGGAAAAGCGCCTATCATTGACCAATGATCATCATTAACCCTTCACGTAGCGGATCGTTGTTCAATGACGACCTAGAATTTGCCAAGACGAAGCCCTCGAATGATTCGAGTGACGAGTTAATATACTAAAAAAAATCTGTAAAAATTTACAATGTAAAATTATTAATGTCACTGGAGATAAAAGGACAGATTTGTGTATTCAAACCTAAACAAACAAGTTTGTCGCTTATTTAACAAAATCATTCTTACGAAACTTGTATGCCGATTTTGAGGAATTATTTTTACGAAACTTCATATTCAGATTTTACGAAATTATTTTTACGAAACTTCGTATTCCGATTTTACGAAATTATGTTTTACTGTGTAGGGAGTGATAGGGCTCATTACTCCCTCTTGAAGCCTTATTACTTTCGTGGTAGCCATGGTCATTGTCGAATATGACGATTTTGCACGGAAAGAAATGTGGTTATTATAACTAGATTACACACCACATTACACATGGACATTTTAACGAGATCGGAAAAAAAGTATCTCCAGCTACTCGGCAAGTAGCGGATTCACGCAGTAAACTTCACGCCCGGCGAAAATCGCTCACTTCCCTCCCCTGTAGCATAACACACTAATGTTTCAAAATCGCCAAAAGCATTTCTCGCATCCTCTCCCTTTTTAAATTTGCTTTTAATTTCGCCCCAACCGTTCGCAAGTCGCTGGGAGAATACAGATGGACGATTGAAATATATCCGAATCGGCTTTAACAATCTAACCGGAATTTCAAGCATGTATGTGTAATGTAATAAATTTCATTGTGAAATATTTGTTATTCACGACTGACGCGTCACCAACGCACTTTTTTATTTCATTTTTTTTTTTAAACTCATTGCAACACGATCGGCCGGCGCGTAACGCGATTACCCAATCGGTATAATCGACGTATCGCTTGGACGCGTATCACGTATCTACACCCTCCCCCCTGGCCCCCGTCCCCCCTTCCACACCCCCCCCCCCCCCCCCCCGCGAATATGTATTTGTATTCAAAATTGTATTCGCGTCGCGTGTCTCTCGATATGACGGTGGGGAATGGGGGAATGGTCGGAACGATACCCGCATTTCGTACAGATTACATCAATCTGCCAACTACTCCCGTTATCAATATTGATGTACATATTTTTCACTCAACGGTATCGCGTTCATTCGCCGAGCCCAACACAGACCCGGCTATATTCGTACCAACCCCAGGTGTACCGAATTTTATTTCATTTTCTCCGGTCCAATAACGAGGGTTTGGGGGGGGGGGCGCATTGTTGCGCCATTCAATCGCGCCCTAACTATCATTCAATTATTCCGATCTCTTTTGTATCCCGTGTAATTTAACTCCGACAGCCGCCGATTTTATCCGGCGCGTCAGTCCGCTGTGGACAAATTTGCAGAAACGAATCACTCGAGCAATCCTCATTTCTCGGCGCCGGAGCGACGGAAGGTGTGTACGCAATGTCGACCGAGGGTGAGATCGGTGGTTCGTGTTACCGGACGGTTTAATTTTGTGGCCAGTTAACTCGGTGCGCTCGAGCGAACGGGCCGTTAAGCGGAAAGTAGAAAAAGGAGGAGGACGACGGGCCGACACACGGACTACGTAGAACGCTCTTCTTCCGTCGTCACCTCATTCTTTCATCCTGCCGTCGATTACGTACGTGCGGAACGGCTCAGCCAGTGTTTGTCCCGTTTACCCCCTCCCCCCTCCCCCCCCCCCACCCCTGCACGCCGTAGCCGGTAGATAGCGATCGACGATTCCGACGATCGTTAGCCTTCATTCCCGAAGATCTAGGTGCCAGTTTGCAGTTTAAACGCGACTCGATATTGCGAATCCCACGCTGGTTAAGCCGCCTCGCACGTTGTATCGGCACGCGAGAGTAAGATTGACGAGGGTTCGCTACACACTGCCGGTCGACGCTGATTCGAGGCTACTCCGGCTTCTCCGCTCCTCTGTACGTGTACGTAACAGAAACGAGCCGCGCTCACGCCAATCCGACCGGGCACATCAGATCCATTCGCAGGATATACCGTCACGTACACACCACCCATTCGGCGATAGCGAACACTCGGCCGGTCAGCGAAAACGCTCTCGATTCCGACTTGATCTTCGGAAACGATCGCCGACCGGAAGCCAACCCACCGCAAACGGTCGAATCGCATCGTGCCCGAGGCGGCGTGAGCCCTGTACAAACCGGCGAAGAATTCGCGCCAGATGAACCGTGCGAAAGGTATATAAAATAAGAGGGAGACGAGCCGGGGAGCCGGGGAAGAAAATTCGTCGGAGGTTCGGCCGGGGAAAACGATTCCGAGGAGCGCAGAGCAAACGTAAAAGGGTTTTTGCCATCGATGGTATGCATTTATTCGTGGCGCAACGCGGAATTAGAGCAGGGATTGCCGGTGCTCCCGCACAGACTCCACCTCTACGACCCTTTCCACCGAAGGGGGTGCGCTCTCTCTCCGCGCGAAAATCGCTGGGCAAGGCGCTTATGAATTATTCAATCTTCCATCGATAAAAGCTTCCGCCACCTCCTCCGACGCAGTCCCAAGTGGCCCACGAGATATTCGGATGAAATTCGTGACGACTCCGACGGCGTAGAATCCTGTCTTTCGGTCGCGATCATTAGAAATGTAACTTCATCGCGATGCCTCCGACGTTCGCTCGGACGGGCTCTGATGAGATTCGGTCGTCAGGTTTTTTTTAGATTCATTCGTAAAATCTGGCGCTCCAATGACACTGGGTTCAGAATTGTTGGCATCCGTAGCTAATCCTCGAGTCTGATAAATCCGGCGCCAATTTTCGACAGGAATGGAATTAGCGCTGAAAGCATTTGGCCGTAAGCAGAGTTGGTTATCGCTCCATTGCACGAATGGTACCTGGGAAAGTGAGTTGTATCTGGATATAGAACAGAGGAACGACGAGAGGAATTCGAGCAAAAGCTTACATTCGTGTCGAATCCACTAGCATCGAATCCTGTCTTTCGTTTACGATCATTACCAATGCAAATTCCCGCGTTACTTCTGACGTTTGTTTTGAGATTCGGTTGTGATTTTTATTTGTTGAGTTTTACTCGTAAAATCCGGCGCTCCAATGACACCGGATCCAGAATTATTGTCATCCGTGGCTAATCCTCGAAATGTAACTTCGCCCTTCTGCTTCCGACGTTCGCTCGGAGGGGTTCTGATGAGATTTGGTTCTCAGATTTTTTTAGATTCATTCGTAAAATCTGGCGCTCCAATGACACTGGGTTCAGAATTGTTGACATCCGTGGCTAATCCTCGAGTCTGGTAAATCCCTCGCCAATTCTCAAGGGAAATTGAATTAGCGCTAAAACCAGTCGGCCGTAAGCAGAGTTGGTTATCGCTCCATTGAACGAATGATACCTGGGAAAGTGAGTTGTATCTGGATATAGAACGACGAGAGGGATTCGAGCAAAAGCTTACATTCGTGTCGAATCCACTAGCATCGAATCCTGTCGTTCGTTTACGATCATTACCAATGCAAATTTCCGCGTTACTTCTGACGTTCGTTTTGAGATTCGGTTGTGATTTTTATTTGTTGAGTTTTACTCGTAAAATCCGGCGCTCCAATGACACCGGATCCAGAATTATCGTCATCCGTGGCTAATCCTCGAAATGCAACTTCGCCCTTCTACTTCCGACGTTCGCTCGGAGGGGTTCTGGTGAGATTTGGTTCTCAGATTTTTTTAGATTCATTCGTAAAATCTGGCGCTCCAATGACACCGGATTCAGAATTGTTGACATCCGTGGCTAATCCTCGAGTCTGATAAAGCCCTCGCCAATTTTCAACGATAATGGAATTACCGCTGAAAGCGTTCGGCCGTAAGCAGAGTTGGTTATCGGGCCATGAAGGAATGATACGTGGAAAAGTGAGTTGTATCTGGATATAGAACAGAGGAACGACGAGAGGGATTTGAGCAAAAATCCTACATTCGTGTCGAATCCACTAGCATCGAATCCTCTCTTTTGGTCGCGATCATTAGAGATGTAACTTCCCGCGTTGCTTCCAAAGTCCGTTTGGAGGGGCTCTGATGAGACTCTGTTGCAATTTTTTAAAGATTCACTCGTACAATCCCGCGCTCCAATGACACAGAACGCAGAATTATTGTAATCCGTGGCTAATCCTCAAAACGCAACTTCGCCCCTCTGCTTCCGACGTTCGCTCAAAGCGGCACTGATGAGAATCGATTGTCCGTTTTTCGAGATTCACTCGTACAATCCCGCGCTCCAACGACACCGAACCCAGACCTGTTGTCACCCGTGGCTGATCCATCGAGTCCGATAAATCGCCAATTTTCAACGGCAATGGAATTAGCGCTGAAACCGTTCGGCCGTAAGCAGAGTTGGTTATCGCTCCATGAACGAATGATACCGGTGAAAGTGAGTTGGATCGGGATATGGAACGGAGGAACGACGAGAGGGATTCGAGCAAAAGCGCACGGGCGGGCACCGTGTGCGGGGAGGGGCTTCGAGTGTGGAGTGGAGAACACCGGATAGGAGTGCGCGGCGAGCCCCGGGTACGTGGTCAGAAGCCGGACAGATTCAATTAAGGTTCGCCAGTTTAATAATGCCTCGCCAGCCAAGTCACGTACCGGTGTCGACGTTTGCGGATAATAAAGCGGCACTAGCCAAACTTGTTTTTGGGCCGGTGAACCACGAGTGATACGACTCTCGCGGCAACCTCGCGCGCACGAACGAATAGTGTAAGCTCGACGGATTTCAATTGCAATTATACACACTATCCGCAGCGCGCGATAGGACCATAGATTCATATCTTTCTGTCGGGAGAGCTCGGCGCTATCTTGTTGCAAAAACATCTGTGCATGGTACAGTTACAGATAGAGCGGGAGAGGAAAAAAGGAAGAAACTTTGGCGCAGCGGTCCGCGCTTCGAATTTAATCAAGCCGGGGATTCGGAGCTCGTTCCTTTTTTTCCTCCAACTGCGCTCGCGGGGGTCAGAGGATATAACAAAAGGAACGAGAGGCACCGGTCTCTCTGTGTCTGCCGGGCAGAAGGAGGAAGCGTACGGCCGGGGGGAGAGGGAGGAGAACGAGCGAAAGAGAGTTATGCCGCCCGAACTGACAAACTCGTTCGGCGAATCGCCTTGGGGCCCCCGGAGAACCGCGGCTTTTCGGATCTACCGATTCCCCTCTGGCGCTCCTCGTATCCACTGCTACCCACCGCTCGGGCGGTGCCCACCGCATCCCCCGTTTGAACGGCCGCGATCCGGAGAGATCAACGGGCTAATCCGTGCCAGCCGAGAGTAATAATTAACAACGGATAGCGGCATCGGCCGCGGTTCTTTTTCCCGTCGCTCGCGACTCTAGCCTTCCTCACCGGTTTTCCTCGCATGCACTCGCGGAATTCGACCAACGGAAATTACGCTCAATAAAAAAATAATATAAAATTGGCCTTTCTCGTGAAAATACGGTGTAACGAGGTTGTCGGGTTTGTGGTGTCGGGATTCGAGGAGACACGTTTGCAGGCGCCGCGCATCGACCAGCCCGCGAGATACGTAGGGGAGAGCGGGGCTAATGGGGCAACGGGGCGAAACGGGGTTTTTGGGCAAAAATAAATTTTCCAATCATTTTTGGATCGAACAAGGTGGCAAAACTGGACAGAAAAGACTGATGTATCGGATAGGGCGAAATCGCACAATCCGACTCTAGTTTTACAAACAAAAGTACAAACTAAGATTGTTAATGTCACTAAAGATAAAAGGACAGGTTTGTGTATTTGAACCCGAACAAAATCATTCCTACGAAACTTCGTATGCCGATTTTACGAAATCATTTTTATACTGTGCACTGATAAAAAAATACAGTTGAATCAATTAAGATTCGGGCAGGGAATTTCAAATAAATATTTTGTTGGTTGAACAAAATATTTTAATGACTCAAAAATATTTTGGTGAAATCAACCAAAAAAATTGTTGAACTCACCAATTTTTTATGTGTACCAACAAAATATTTAGTTGAACGTCCGTACCCGAATCTTACGCTATATTTCAACCGTATTTTTTTATCAGTGTGTAGGGAGTGTTAGGGCTCATTACTCCCTCTTGAAGCCCTATTACTTCCGGGGCAGTCATGGTCATTGCCGAATATGACGTTTTCCGCTAAAAAATGTGGTTAATTTAACCACATTACCCACCGGAACGGGAAATCCGCCCGACAAAAAAAAATCTAAAATTGGCCTTTCTCGCGAAAATCCCGTCTAATGAAGTTGTCCGGTTTGTCGTGTCAGGAGGCAGCGTTCGGGATTGGAGGAGACACGTTAGCAGGCGCCGCGCATCGAGCCGCCCGCGAGATACGTACGACAATGTGCGTGGTCAGGGGGAGTATCAACGGGTACCATCTATGCGTGAAAAATGATAGTGATATATCAAGGCCCCCGGTGATTAATCATAGCGCTCGTGCCGCAGGGCCGCGCACTGCCAGCCGTCGCGGTGACGCCACGACTTCGAAACGGAATCCTCCAGGCGGAACCGTTGCATCCCACCCCGCTGGCAAAACCATCTCCGGACGCTGCCTCGATGTCCAACGCTGGCCCAACGTCTGTTCCTCGCACTCCATCATCCCTCGTACGATTTTACACACGTATATAAATTCCCGACGCCGATGTTTCATTTTTTTTTCTTCTTTTTTTTTCTTTTTTTACGTACGTAGCACTCCGATTCCGTATCACATCGATTTCCGACCGAATTACTATGCGCGAGATTTCGCGGCGGTGAGCAGTGCAGTGCGCGGTGTGCGTCGGCGGGGCTGTCGTTGATATCATTATAAACGAGCCCGGGCCGAGAGACCGGAGCTCCACTCAATTTGTTTGATACCCTCGGCGCGCGCGTGTGGCCTCGCGAAAGCCCGTCCTCTCGCGGCTCCTCTTTCGACGACTCCGCCCGACCCTCCTGTCACCGTCCCATATCCGGCACGGCACTCCACTTTGTCATCGTAATACTTTCCGGCGAGGTGACGAAGAGGGAGCGAAAAAAAGAAGCCGCGGCAACGGGGTCGCGAAGATTCCGAGGAATCTCGGACGCCGCGGTTTCACAGAGTGGAGAAATGATCGTTCGCACGCTCATGCGGGCATATCTTTCTTGCCGCAAGATATTCTTACATCTTCGGCTCCTCCTCCTCCCCCTCTCGCGAACAGACACACATTTGAGCGGTAAGAATCGATGCCCCCCGGTGCGCATCGCACGATTAATAATCCCTCCGAATTTCGCTCCGGCGAACCATCGGATATCAATTCTTACCATGATTTCTGCTTTTTTCATTTTCTTTCTTTTTAACCTCCTTGTATAGGAAGCTGTGGTTTCGTAGAGAATTTTTTTTTTGAGATTGAGGCCCGGTGCGAAGTTCTAGGCGTTTTTGACATTTTTGGAAAAAGAGCGTTTTAAGCTTGCAACTGCATACAAATATAAGGTGGCTGAAATCTATGCATGCGGATTTTTTAATGGGATTTTCAGTTTTTTGAAAAATTACCAAAAACGGTCTAATTCGAGTAAACATGGAGGTGCCGAGTTGAAATTTGATACGGGAATGAACACTGAACAATGTTTGGAATAACAGTCGTCGAAAATTGATCTGATCGTTTAAATTTTATGACATTTGGAAATTTTTGAATTTTTCGGAAAAGTTATATTTTTTGTTCGTCACGAAAAACACATAAATTTACAGTCAACTATTTTCTACGATAATTTTGGCTAAAAATTTTCTTCGTTTCAATTCTATGAGATGTACAAATTTTTTAATGTTATAAAAAAAAGTTGCAAAGTAATTTGCACATGGCTTCCTCATTTATAATAATTTCGCCCAGATCTTTCTCTGTGAGGAAGCCATGACCGATCAACGAACTTTCTCATAAAGAGAGCTGTGCGCAGAATTATAATAAAGGAGGCAGCCACAAATCGGTCAACGAATTTTCTCCCAGAGAAAAAACTGTGCGAAAAATTCTAATAAATTCTCCTAAATGAAAAAGCCAAAGCCGATCAACGAACTTTCTCACCCACAAAGCTGTGCGCAAGCTCATAATAAAAGCGGACGTCATGTGCAAATTACTTCGCAACTTTTTTTCTTCCCCAATCACATAATCCGTCGAGTGCGCGGCGATTTCGCCTGCGGTTAGCCAAGGCCGCGGGTGGAGGAAAACGAACGGCGTGTAGTGCTCGGTTTCGTGGTCACTTTTATATCGGATGGCGATCGTGAAAATAAGGAAAAGCTGACGATTCAGTGGGATAAAGGCCGCGTGCGGCGTCCGCGAGTCCGGCGACCGCGCGGCTCGGGAGCTTTGCCGCTAGTCCACATATTCGTGACGTTCGCCAGTAGTACAAACACGGTTCGGGCATCCGCTAGCACAGAACGTTTCTCGCGTGTGTCCCGAGCCAGGCCGAGCGCGCGGTCCGCGCTCCGCGAGGAAGACACGCAGGACAAGTTTACCGGTTCGTGGAAGCTCACACGCACGCACACACGCACGCACACACGGTCAGCGAGGGGTTCGCTCTCTCTCGCGTAACACGAAATGAATGATGATTCATGCGGCACGCGAGCGATTTCACGTCGTGTTCCCGTATTCTTCGCCGACGTAACGCTCGCCGTCCTGACGGTCGTTCGCGGGGAGGAAGTCAGAGCGAGAGGCCAGAAGCGAGGGTGGCTCGCGCGGCGAATCCATGTTTGTGTGTGCGTCGCGAGGGATGAGGGTAAGTGGGGAATAATATCCCGTCATTTGGTCTTCGTGCAACAGGAACGGGCGAACACGAGCGGCTCGCGCGGACCCAATCGATACATGCACGCCTGTCGCGTGCGCTCGCATGCTCGAGCCTTTCGTCTCAGCACACGTGTGTATGTAACATGTGCGCTGGCGAAAGTATAATGTGGCTCTATCGAATACAAACGCTGGAATTACTACTGGCACAGCTTCGGCCTGTATCGGCCGTTGTTGCTTTATTTGTACTGCCGTACACACACACATGCACACACATGTCAGGCGTCACGCCACCTTTGCCCGGGAGAGCCGAAAAAAAACCGCACACACGTAGACGCGTTCCATTAAAGCGGGGCAAACACCGCTCGGGGTTAATTATTTTGTATAGTTCCTCGTGAGTGGCTCGAATAGGTTGCGGTATCGCGATCGCGTTTCAACTTCGTCGTCAAACAGTGAAGTAACGAATAAGAAAATATCATACTCGGGGAAAGAAAACAAGGGAAAAAAAACACATCCGTCTCCCTAATTGCAATTGGCTCGAGGCGAGTAATTTGCGCGATATCATCCTGGGTTTTTTTTTTCTTTTTTTGTTTAACGCGATCACGTCATGATCATGAACGTGCAACGCTCGGTGACAAGCGTCGACTGTCGTGGTGGTTGAATTTCTGGTGAAATAACTCGGACAGTGGTTTCTGACTACGCGGGCTAAATTCGCCAATTTAACTATCGCCATGAATTGAATTTCTGGTGAAATAACTCGGACGGTGGGTTCTGACTACGCGAGTAAATTCGCCAATTTAACGATCGCGACGAATTGGACGAGAGTATTTTGCACATTTTGTATAGCCGCACGTGAGTGGCTCGAATAGGTCGCGGTATCGCGATCGCGTTTCAACTTCGTCGTCAAACACCGAAGTAACGAGTGAGAAAATATCATACTGGGGGAAAGAAAACAGGAGAAAAAAAACACACACATCCGTCTCCCTAATTGTAATTGGCTCGACGCGAGTAATTGCGCGATATCAAACTGGTTTTTTTTTGTTTCTTTAACGTGATCATGTCATGATCGTGAGCGTGCATCGCTCGGTGACAAGCGTCGACTGTCATGGTGGTTTAATTTCTATAGTAATAACGCGAGCAGTGGTTTCTGGCAGCGCGAAAAAATTCGCCACTTTAAGGTAGTACTAGCACAATGACTGACGCCGCCTAAGTTCGAGAGCAAAAAGACAAAGATTACACACACTTCTTGATGAGAAAAAAATCTGAAAAAATTCTAGCATATAAAAGGTGCTGAAAATATTGTTTGGGCATAATAATAATTTCAGAATGTTCATAACAAATTACTGAAAAAAAATTGTGCATCAATTACCCGGCAACCAAATTTTTTTTTATTACGAAAATGGTTTGTTAAGTTTTCTGAATACGTATGCATTTTTTCAAAATTTTATCTAATACTTGAAAATTACGATTTTAAACAAATTTTAACATAAAGGAAACGAATAACATTTTGGGATCATTATTATGGACAAACAATCTTATTTGATTTTTTTCAGATTTTTATCCGATCGAGAAGTGTTTGTAATTCTCTTTTATTCCTCTCAAACTCAGGCGGCGTCAGTCATTGCGCTAGTACTACCTTAATTGTAATTGGTTCGACGCGAGTAATTGCGCGATATCAACCTTGTCTTTTTTTTCTTTCTTTAACGTGACTGTCATGGTGGTTTAATTTCTATTGTAATAACTCGGGCAATGGTTTCTGATTATGCTAAAAAATTCGCCACTTCAACGGTCGCGACCTGTCGGTCGAAAGTCCGATGACTTTCCCGAATTTGCAATTTGCTCGACGCGAGTAATCGCTCCACTTCATGCTGGCGTTTTTTATTCTTCACCGCTATCGTGTCACGATCATGACGTACAATTCTCGGTGACAAGCCTCGACTCTTCTGGCTATTGAGTCTCCATTGAAATAACTCGGACGAAAGTTTCTGACTACAAGAATACATTCGCCAATTTAACGATTGCGTCTCCCTAATTGTAATTGGCTCGACGTGAGTAATTGCGCGATATCAACCTGGTCTTTTTTTTCTTTCTTTAACGTGATCATGTCATGATCATGAGCGTGCATCGCCCGGTGCCAAGGGGCTGTCATGGTGGTTTAATTTCTACTATAATAACTCGGGCAGTGGTTTCTGACTACGCGAAAATATTCGCCACTTCAACGATTGCGACCTATATATAAGTTTCCCGAATTGCTCGACACGAGTAATCGCTCCACTTCATGCTGGCTTTTTTTATTCTCCACCGCCATCGTATCACGATCGTGACGTGCAATGCTCGGTGACAAGCTCGTGTGATGACCCTGAAGATACCTGCATGACATCAAATTTCATCTTTGGCAAGTCTCTTTGGCAAGTCTCTTTGGCAAGTGCACGGCTTTAGGAAGAATAACCAATTGTTCACTTACAGAATTTTTATCTCCAAGTGAACTTCCTCGAGCAAAGTTTGTACACTCAGAAAAAAGTTTATTCCAATCAAAGAAAATTTATTAGGGACGAAGAAAAATATTTATTTGGTACCTAATAAAGCATTTATTAAATGGTAATATATTTATTTGTTTGATAGTATTATTCTTTTTATTGACGTGTTCACGACTCTATAATGCGCGTTGCCGAATAGCCGTGTTTTGTCTTGGTGCCAAATATATAATTTCTTTGGCGCGAATAAATATATTTAAAATCGTATTTTCAATGATTCGATTTCTTTGTGTCGAATAAACATTTATTTTAAAGTACAAATCAATGAATAGTCACTTCGAATCCATTGTTTACTGAAAGTAACGAATAGCCGTTATTTGAATCTAATAAAGATTTTGTTAAGGCAACGAAACATTTCTTTGATCTCAATAAACCTCATTTGAAGATCGAAATTTATTTGATTTGAATAAATCTTTTTTCTGGATGTACAATCCAAAATACAACCATAATAACTCGATGAAATTTGCGCACATGCAGATATCTTCAGAATGTTCTCTCGCGACGGTTGACTCTCGATCAAAATAGCTCGGTCAAAAGTTCCCGACTACACTAATACATTCGCCAATTTAACGATTGCGACGAATCGGTCGAGAGAGTCTGACGAGTCCGAGGCCCTGAATCATTGATCGGTCGCGGGTTTCCATGGAAAGTCAACGTGACGAGCAACCCGGGAAGAGCCGAGAACCTGATTTAGATTTCCTACGACGAATCGCTCGAGAGAGCTCTCCGCTCTAACTACTGCGGATGCTGCTCGTACCGCTGCCGCCTGCGGCTTCAAGATAGCCCGTGCGGTCTTCGTTATAAATGAATGAAGCACTCCGGCTGATTGGAGAGAGGAGTTAACGTTAAGCTTCGCGTGAACTCCGGCATCAAATTCCGTCGGGGAGTCACGGCACGCGGAATAAACTGATGAAGCAAGCGGTGGTTAATTGTCCGCAGGGGTCGCGCGTACATACCTGAATACGCGCGAGTGTGCGAGGTATTGTCCGCCGGGTGCAGATAGAAAAGTAGGCAACACGGCCGAAGTATCTCGCGAGGGAGTGAGCGCCGCACATGACGATAGGCAGCGGGTCACAGCCGACGATAGTGTCTCGGCACGTATTCGTAGGGCTCGCTCGTATTTCGAGCCGTAAACTACTGACCTGGCGGACAGTTAAAGCGGGCCTTCCTGGCGGCCCGTCATGCAGGGAAAACCAATTACACGCACGCGTCCGTTCCCTCATCTATTAGTCCGCAAACATAATTGCCCGCGATACGTTTCGATGAGCGCTTTCGATAATTGCGGCGATTCCGATCAGCCCCGCCGCTATCGTGTGACACGGATCGCGTATGGAATTCTTTTTTTCGAGCGGACGCTTCATCGTCGAGCGTATCGAGCATCGCTCCGCCGCGGAGGCGAGGGAATAAAGGAAGAAGCCGCCTTCCAACGTCATTTGTTAGACGGGGTAACTCGCTCGGCTTAAGCATCCGACCGTAAATTATTATCTCGAAGCCTCCTTCGCTCGAAGCTGTCGAACTTGCGTAAGCCGACCGGAGGCCACGTCTTAATAATGATTGGCCCGGCGAGAAACTCCCGGTGTCAGAGTCGACTCACGTGCTAAACTTTATTGGAATTGGATCCGTAATCTCGGTACATTTCCCCAGATGCGGCACGCTACACCCCCGCGACGAGAGAGAGCCGCTCGACGAGCGGTCGAGGGACAAGTGGGAATTGAGCTGGTGGGATCCTAATCTGACGGACTAACGTATCGTCTGATATTTTACTCATATCTGGAAATATCTTCGGGCGCTGTATCACGTTTCATCTACATGGTAATCTTTTGCTTTTTTTGGAACGCAATCATTAGCTGTGAGAATCTTTGCGCCCGTGACGTCTGTAGATTCTCGGTCTAATCAACATTCTCGGTCTAGTCAGAATTCCCAGTCTAGTCAGAATTCCCAGTCTAGTCAGAATTCCCAGTCTAGTCAGAAATCCCAGTCTAGTCAGAATTCTCACTCTAGTTCGAATTCTCAGTCCAGTCCGAATTTTCTGACCAGTCCGAATTCTCAGACCAGTGCTAATTTTTTGACCAGTCCTAATTTTCTGACCAGTCAGAATTCTCAGACCAGTCAGAATTCTCGGTCCAGTCAGAATTCTCAGTCCAGTCAGAATTCTCAGTCCAGTCAGAATTCTCAGACCAGTCAGAATTCTCAGCCCAGTCAGAATTCTCAGCCCAGTCAGAATTCTCAGTGCAGTCCTAATTCTCAGTCCAGTCCGAATCCTCAGTCTAGCCCGAATTCTCAGTCCAGTCCGAATTCTCAGACCAGTCCGAATTCTCAGTCCAGTCCGACTTCCCAGTCCAGTCCGACTTCCCAGTCTAGTCCAAATCAAACGGACTAACGTATATATATCGCTCGATATTTTACCGATATCCAGAAATATCTCCGGACTCTGTGTCACGTTTCATCTACATGGTAATCTTTTTTTTGGAACCACAATCATTAGCCGTAAGAATCTTTGCGCGCCCGTGGCGTATGTGAATCCTCGTTCGATGTCGGACGTACGGCCGGAGTCCGACTGGTCGGCGTTTAATCGGGATTCGGTCGGGAGTAAATTGCGAGGAGCAATTACCGAACGGTCCTGTAATCCCCCGCGAGAGCTCCGAGCTTGCGGGCCGAGAGCGAGAAATCCGAGGGGAAAGGAAGAGCCGAGCCGGTACAGCTGACCCTGTACTCTCTCGGTGCTCCACTTAGTTTACAGGGGAGGGAACGAGCCCGTCACCCTTCTTGATCCGACCCTCGCGTGTCACGTGCACACCGCAGTACACGCGTGCCAGGTCGTGCGGGTTCCAGTTACTCAGAGCGTGGCGCGGCGGAGAGAACGTAGACGTAGAAAAAAAGCCGGTGTGCCTACACCGGCTTTTGCTTTGTCGGCGAGGATGAGTCGGGAGCGGGCTCGATGCCGGCTTGGGATAAATGCGAGACTGACAAGAATAGGGGAGACCGGGGACAAAAGTAACAAAAATCCTTTTTAATTTTTTTAACAACAAACCCGAGAGTCTAACGCTTCGGCATCCAATGGTGTACCATTAA
>JAPYZC010003763.1:0-11410 GCA_030522665.1 Ichneumoninae sp. A BG-2022a
AGAGAGAGAGAGTTCTCTGGAACTCAATTATAAGCCAGACTGAAGGGTGCTTCCAGTTAGTCGGATGCACTTATGGCCTCGCTTGCTAGGACCCGAGCTTGTTCCGAATTTAATTACCGGACAGAGAAATCGATATACATAGTATGTACCGCATATATGCCCAGATGCCCGGGTGTATTCATCAGTCTTTCGGAGATCGAAGGGTTTCCACACATGCGGAATTCGACCCATTAGCGAAAGTATGCCGTATGATATCGATAAACGTTCAGCGCTCGCCATCATCACTGACGCGCAATAGATATCCATGATACCAGATAGGTACCTCGAAATAAATCGATGAATTAAACATTGGGGTGCGCTAACACTCGTATTATGTTGCTAATAATTCTAATGAAAACTTTGTTGGCATATATATGAATTCAATTTGGGGCCATTGTCATTTTTAATAGAGGAAAGGCAATTAAAGTACGAACGAGATATGTAAAATACGACCTTGATATTTTTATTTTTTTGTTATCGTTTTAATAAATATGATGTTACATCGTAACGTAAGGAATATCGTGTAATAATCGTAACTTATAGATCTCGTATGGACCTCGAACGATCGGAGGTGTAAACATTTTATCTAGCATCGACGATGATCGTTCGAGGCCAGACAGAAACGTGTGTATAATATATATATATAGCAATTTTTTTCTGTTTCGTTTTCCGTTTTTTTAAGTATACATTATATTCATTTTCATAATATTCGTTCTCTTCATTTCCTAGAGACAGCACAAACACAAATTATGGTACAGTATCGTTACAGCGTTGTGGCAGCACACGAGTTTCGATAATTGATTTAATCTCGTTGCTGCATTTGTTCTTTCTCTCAACGCTGAAAATTCGAGAATGTATTTTCATCCTACAGTATTTTTCAGACAGATATATCCGCTTAAAAAATCTATTGGCAAGATTATCGTTTGCCACGTCCGGTATATAATTTTATTTATTTATTTTCAACCACCCATGAATCGTTTTGCAATCGGTCGCGAGATCCGTGATTCTTCAAGCCCCGATTAACAACGTTGCGGATCGATTTGCCTCTAATTACAATTTAAAGTTACATCATCGTATCTACAAAAAAAGAAAAAAAAATAGTATCCTTCTTACGTGGCAGCAATCGAGCCAGGCGTAAAAAGTAATGAAATCGTCGTATGCTCAGTTGAGGCCCAGAAATAAAAAGTCATTATTTTTTTAATTATTGTTTTCGTAGATTTGGCTCTCGAGTCTGCGTGTTACTGCAATGTATCGTGCAAATCCTCGAACGAATGTCGATATTTTAGCCGCCGTTGTATATTCGAGAGCTGTTTTGTAGCGTGCTCGAACAAAGTTTTCTCGGGTTAAAACGCTGTCGTGAAAATTGTTTTAAAGCCACACACCGTAATCAGATATTATCCGTCATTGTCGTGCTCGCTTGTACAAATATGTCGCAGCCACGTCATCCACCAGTGTTTACACAAAATCTCAAGTTCGCACGCAAAAATACTGCAACAAGAAAAAAAAAAAAAAAAACACTGGGTTGCATAATAAAATTATCCACTTTGCCTCCGCTAATGTATGCCATATGAAGCAGTCAATGAATTTTAACTTTTTTATTTTTTTTATCCACGATCATCTCCGGATTCCTCAAACAAATTGCCTATTAATTCCACGTACGAAATGAAATATTATTCGTCATTATACATAATTCATTCTAATATTTACACGCGGTTAGAGTACGCACTCTTTCATCGTCGAAGTTTCATCTAATAATAAAAACACTCTTGCTCGCGTATTAGCGAGTACTTGTATTCGTAGCGCTGGACCAACCGTAGTCGTGGGTCCGCGAGAATTGGAAGAACATTCCAAACTTCGTTAAGGCTCTGTCCGCCGATTTTTTTTTTTTTGCACTGCCTCACTCACAATGTAAATTTAAACAGATTTATATTTACACGATGGTCCACCCATTTAATGAACGTACATTATTATTATTTTTTTCTCATTTTAAACAATATCCATCTTCTCGTTCTCGTTTCGAGGGGATACGTTTGGATTTAAAAAACAAATCTTTCTACAGCCCTCATTTTGCATATTTCAACATGTGTTGTGGAAGTATATGAGAAACACGAAAAATCGAGAATAAGAATGTGAATTACAAGAAGAGTAATCAATACACTGAGAATTATCGCGGATAGAAGTTTAAAATTTTTATATTCGAGAGCGAAAAACCGTAGAATGTCTAAGAGAGTAGCTTCGTCAGAGTCAAATGTCAGACGTATGAAAATAGGTGTGTGATTTACATAATATTCCCCTATTAAAATTATCGCTATATATAGTGTATGTGTGTTTGTATGTTGCATGTGTTTGTCTGTGTAGCAATCATTTGGGGGCTGATATGTACAATTACATCTGCTGTACGTTTCGTCGCAATTACTCTTCGATCCATTAGTTCGAATTTCCTTCGTATTATAAAATTGAAGGGCTCACGTGTAAATCGGTAGAATCACTGAAGAAACTGTACGTTGTATGTTTCTATCTCCATTGGTTTGAGACCAATATCTCGAAGCCCATTCTTCAGATGCTCCTTCATTTTGGTACCAGTTAAGGAGGTCTTTGTCACGTTTACTTTACTGAGCTTGAAGAACGAGGTACCGGAGCTTAGCTGATCGTTAAGAGGACAATGCTTTAGCGCGACGTCGGCGCCGACCGCGCAACTGTAACCCTGTCTATGAAGCACCATCAGAGAGCTGTTTATAGGAAAGTGCGGAAGCTTTTGATCGTGATTCGTTCGAAGATTCATCAGATGAATGTCACAAGGGAAGCTTTGACTGACCAATTTAATCTCCGGTATCATGGTAACTTCGTTCTCACTTCCATCGACGACGAATATATTAACCGGATAATTAAGAGCGTTGCTGAGATAGTTTGCGAATAGCGAAGGCTTCGAGTAGCCTTCGGTATCACCGGCAATATCCTCAAGGAGGATCCAGTGTTTGAGAACGGTCTTGCGGTTGTCGAGAAGACCCTCTCCCATGCCCCTCGAGTCGTCGTACAAAGTTCTTCGATCGAGCATAACTTCGAGCCAACCTGGTTGATAACTCGCAGCTCCTTGTCCATGATTAACCAGGAGCGTTAGCCGGTGTGAATTGTCCTCTATGTACGCCATCGTCGTTATTGGAAAGTAATTTCCCTCGATCCCAATTCTCTCGATCTTCGTTCTCTTTATCATCTGATGACCATTTAGATCGGTGTAAAATTCCGGTGGATCACCGTTTAGAACGTCGGTCTGTAGCCTCATGAACATCTCTGTTTCACGATTTTTCGGAGGCGTCTCGAAATCAACAACGTTACGAAGATAAATAGCCTCCGACAGTCCACCGTCCTGAAGGTAAATTGAAACATGATGAGTGAGCAGTTTACCATACTCAACTGTCAGTCTGGCGCTCAGTCGTCCCGACACGATGTAAATTTTCTGATGAGGAGTGTACGCCTCGAGTACATCCTTGTCGGTGTCTCGGAGATTCGGATCAGGCATGAAAAGATAGGCCCCGCTGTGAAACTGAGCCGACGGATAAGCAGCGAACTGCACAGAGCACTGCATTATCTTTCCCGTTGTTTTTTTTGTGACCCTCTTCAAGAAACCCGTCTGCCCGTCGAATACCAACTTCATTCGTTGATTCTCAAGCTGTATATCACCCACCTGCATTGGTTTTATCGGAAAAACCGTATCCTTGCCGCATCTGTTGCAGTGAACCGTGGAAATCGCGTCGATCGGGATTTTGTCGACTTGCTGAATGTGATAAGTTGCGACAGCCAGAGGTTTCAGATCAGCGACGAACAGTACAACGTAAACGTCGTGCGTTATACTCGTTGCATTCAGTACCGGTGCAATTTGATAGGGTATCGGTTTTTTCTGAGGATCTAGAACCCTAACTTTGTAAGAAGTTACTTTCAATCGTATGATCTCCTGCCTAGATTGCGCCAGGGAATTAAAGAGAACGACTTTTCTCGTCTCGTTATCGTTCACCGATATCGGGATCTTCTTTGGCAATTTCTCGTAACTGTCGCGATCGGACTCGGCCAATACATATACGGTATTGGGCTTCGTAGTTGTAGCGGCCAGGGACTGAATTACGAAACTCTGGAGGCTCGTCATGTCGGATATCGACTCGAACAATTTCTGAGCGTAGTCCTTCATGACGAACGATTTACTCGTACCAGTTATAGCGTCGTGATGCTGAAAGAGGCCAAGATTCCTTCGGGCTTTGACGAGCTTCTCGAAGTGGGTCTCGTACAGTTTAATGTCGTTGCCACTTTTCTTGGCGATGTTCAACGCTATTGTGTACAGGATCTCAGCCGAACGAAGATTTGCCTCGAGCTCGCGATCGAGAATCTTCATGTACGGTCGCGTTGTGAAGTAACCGCTCCAGTAGGCCGGTCTACCCTCGCTGAATATGTCAGAGTAGACAAAAAAATCACCTTTCAAGGTCGGAAATTTTTCAACTCTGTTCTCGATCTCTCTGAAGTAATCCTTCGGCGTGCCGAATATAACTTCGGCGTTATACTCGTCCTTTCGACTGTTTATGTAGTCGACGAGAATCTTGTAATTGGTGTATTGCTGATCCCACTCGATTGGATGATCGTAACGAAAATCATCGCCCAGAGGCATGAGGACGACGTTGTGCGGAAATAGAGAACCAGTCCTCGAATATTGCTCGAGAAGCAGCTCGGCCATTTGTTTGACGTTGTTCAGAGTTATATCAACGGCGCGGACGGAGTACTCGGTGTACTCGCCGCGAATCTTTCTGAAGTCGAAGTTTAGGCAGACGTGAGGATGCGGACCGCACGAATGCTTTATGTTGTAGATATCAAACGGCTGATTGTGAGTCAGCATGTTCGATGATCCGCTCTGATCCCAAGGCTGCAGCCAGATAAAATCGCCGTACTGCTTCTTCGCGAACCATTGTTTCCAAGCGTAATGAATCCTCTGGATTATCGTGCCCGAGGCACCGGATTTTTTCAACAGGTATGGTATCGTGCCACCGTGACCGAAGGGATCGACGGCCCAGCCGGACTCCGGTGTAACGCCGAGATTTGTCTTCAACCATTGGTGACCTGTAACAGATATTGTATTAAACATTATTCGTTGGCAAACAAAAACAATCCCGAATACAAATATAGAGAAAGCTCGAAACTTGTGTGTGTTCTGTGCTCTTTTCGTTCGATGAAAAATGAAAAAAAAAAAAAGCATTCGGACGATTTCGGTCCGATTCTATCGTAAATGCAATTATTAACTGTCCCTTTATTTTAGGTTTTATATAACTATCTCCTCGATAGATCCGAGTGTTATACAGCCGGTGATACATCGACGAATTTGTTGGATTTCGATCGTACGCTCGCGGTCCAAGCACACGAACGCACATGCACATCTCTCTTTTCTTTATCAAGACCGGCCGGGGTTCGTTCGCTGCTGCCGGTACCGCTGTCAATCGATAATCAATTATCACCGAAGCGAGAATATAGACTGCCGTTTCCATTACCCGTTTGGTGAACGAGTCTCCCTATCTCTCATTCGCTTTCGATGACCTCTCTCTCCCTCTGCTATCTCGCATATCACGACCAACAGCATAGCTCTGTACCACGACCCTTGCGTGCTCATCGAAACCTCTCTTCCACGTGGCGAAAAGGGCACGCGAGCACGAACGATGGATCTGTCTACTGATTGTTCAATGTCACATTAGACATTAAGGGTAATCGAGATATTCTCTTCGGCAAATACCAACTGGCGCTTACAGATTTAACAAAGTAATAATAATAATAATAATAATAATAATAATAGATTAATTTATCGAGAAATACACGTGTCAGGAAGAGTGAATACCGAGCACCTAAGGAAGAACCTTGGTACCTCCTCTCCCTTCCATTCATTTTCTAGGTTTTTTTTTCACCGCTTAAGTTTCCTTTGCTCTCTCTCTCTCTCTCTCTCTCTCTCTCTCTCTGTGTGTGTGTGTGTGTGTGTGTGCGCGCGCGCGCGTGTACGTACGTACATTTATGACGTACAAATCGACCGATACGTCCATCTGGATATAACTCGTGTATACATATCTCAATAATCCCGCGTGTTGCACCAGAATGTTTCGGGGAGTTGTATCAGATTATAGTAATCCTTTCGAATCGATTTGCATTACATCAAACGATTATTCGCATAAAAATCGCAGAGAGAGGAGGAAACAGGTGAGAGAAAAAACAAAGAAGAGGGGGAAGTTGGGAATGAAAACTAGAAAAGAAGTTGCCAGGATCTCGGTTCGGCACCTTAATTTCGCGATGAACGGGAGTCTCATCGATTTCCTGTCCCTGCTTCCTGCTGGCACCTCTTAACCGTTCGCCAGTCCGTTCGGTTACTCGGCTAGCGCGGAAACACCTTTCGATACGTGGTTAGAGCCGACAGCTCGTAATCGGACGCTATTTATCGGCGCGGTTCTCGTCCCCCTTCACCCTCCCACACCGCCGCGCAGGTATCCACGGAGTTAATCCTGGAGCCTGTGTGCACGAGCGCGGGTAGTATGCGGCTGAGTAGGGAAACTCACCGGCTGCTTCGCATCTAGACTAGAAGAGAGGAGCATTACAGGATCGCACACGATTTACTCGGTGTAGACTGACGTGGGATACCTCTCGCATTACTTCCTCTCTTGGCTGCAAATGGTCGAATCTATCCTTCGGGAGAATCTCTCGATGAACTCCCTCGGACGATCTATCACCAATTTCACTTGTAAGGCACGATCAGATAAACTTTCCGTGGACGCTTCTACTTCGTTGATAAGTCGAGAATTGGTTGTGCGAGGAAATATAAATTAGTAATAAGAATAATAATATTAATAACAAAGGAGGTGAAGCATTCCAAGTGCCTAAATAAAATAAAATTGTAGGCTGGGGTTATATTTAACAGGCCGGGAGACGTGAAAATTCGGGTAAGTTATTTGAATTACACAAATATTTGTCATGCCTGCACAATAAACAAGGATGAGAGAATCAGAAGCCATGGGCTGTGTACTTTGACTTCTTTCGATCGTAAAGTATCGAAGCTTGTTTTCGTATTCCGTATATCTATGATACATTTTTTTTATTATTTTTTTTACGATCGTGCTTCAGTATCGTTACTTCCGATTCTCGAGAGTAGCGCGCAGGTTGGTAAACCGATTCACCGGCAGAGTGAGGATAAATACACGTCCCATGGAACATTGGGGGATGGGGTGGTCCATCCATCTCGGGGCGAGGCAAACTGCCCATCGGGCGTGGTCGTGTGTCCTCTGGCAGGCAGTAGCAAACCACTCCCGTGAGTATTTCTCTTGCTGCACGGTTTGGCCGCGGCAACGACCACCTCGTGGGTCCTGCGAGACAATAAATTGCGCATCGGTCCCTGCTGCTGCCGGAAGTACAACTATCCTCTTTTTTAAATATATATGCACACACACGCGCGCGCGCACGCACGCACACACACACAAACACACACACACACACACGCACGCTACGTTACTGCGACGTGACAAGAGGGGAGAAACTTCCCTCGTTGCCGTCATCCCCGAGTATTTGTTCAAATCGAGATCGCTGGCGTTAATTCTGTCCGGTCGGTCGGGACTGACCGTGCCCGGTTTTATTCTACAATTTTTTTTTATTGGTGTTTGTGTGTCACGATAGTATCTATAACATTGTATCACATACACGCCTCTGCGGCGCGTATACAATAATAATGCGAGACCATTGTATTCGTGAATAATCATAATTTTGAAAACTGCGCAGGAGCGTAAGAAAAAATCGCAAGAGCGAGTAAATTCAAGAATTCCACATCACCAAATTTTCTCGATTAGCGAACATCAACACAGAGTTTGTTTGAATAATAATTAAGAGGAAGGCGAGCGGCAGGATTTTTTCGATTGATGTATCCAGCATTGTGTAAGTTTTCATCGCTGTGTAGCGACGTAGGAAAAAAGTGATGAATATGGCCCACCTCGATTAACACGTAAATCAATGATATATGGACCGGGCCATATTCTCCATTTTTACCCTACATGACGAGTCAACTCGTCTCTACTCCGGAATTTTGTGGACCTCAGCATTTCAAAGGAATTATTCAATGATTTTGTCGGCTGGGGGATCGGCAGTTGCTTCCATTAATTTGGAACTTCGAGAGAGAGTGTTCTCTATTGTGAGCGATCGAGCGCATATTTCTGCGGAAACTTCTCCGGAGCTCCCTGTGGTAACTTCAGATTATTGACGAAATATACAAGTACAATTACAGGAATATGTATACAAACGCACATCGATGCATCAATTAACAATACATTAGTATCGGATTGTCGTACCAGATGAATTAACACTACATATTCCGAGTCATCCGACACAAACTGAATATTCATACATTCTACGGCATACATATATGGGAGAGCAATGCAAAACGGTCCTCCCGTTGGAATAAATCTTTTTATTTTTATGTCCCGCAAAAAATTAGTTAAAATAATCCGTTTTGTCCCATTCGCCCTCCCCCCCATATATATGGGAACACTCGCGAGGATGAAATAAAGCTTTCGATATTGGGCCGTCCTGAGGTTCCGATGTTTATTAATCTGATTAAGATACCCGTGCCTGGTAGGTAGGCAGCCTGGTAGGTAATGAGCAGTTAAAAATGTTGAAGAGCGAACGGAACGAGTGATGTACAAACGTTGTACAGTACGTACTCGCCGGTACATGCATTTATGTACACATACGAATAACAGGTGCTCCGGTGTATGGGTATAAACCAAATTACTCTTCCATTGCTGAGCGACGAGTTATAACGTTTTCGTATACAGCCACAGCTGCAACTGCTATTGTGACTGGCTTAATTGTACGTTAATGTTACCGCACCATTTACAATTTAACGGCAAAAAATAGCCGTTTTCACAGTATTTCTGACATGATGGTAGGCTATTATTTACGCCAAAATTGATCTCATCAAATCTAGGTCGACGAAATTGGAGAAGCACCATGTATATGAATATACGGACAAATGTCACTTCCTGTTTTAATATATTGATTTTGTACCGGAAGTGACGTCGTACGCGCGCCTGATTAGTAAACTATTTGACAAAAGCTATATTTCGTCTATCTATTGTATAGAAGGTTCAATATGTATGATGTTCCTCCGAGCTTAGTTACTTTATGGAGGAAAGGAGTTTTGGCTAAAATAAGTTTGGCATAAATGATACCCTACAGTATATTATTTTATGTATACCGAGTTTAGGCCACAGATCTTGTTCGCTGTTCCTCAATGCATTATTCTCAATGACATGGATTTTTTATTCGCCTCGAGTAATAAGTACTAAACCAATTAAAAACGAGTTTGCAAGTATCATACAAAAAAAATTTGTAATTAACGTTTACAGTCTTCCCAACAGGCGAATTGTTGGGGGATGCATATAATAACATCTACCACGAGTCTATCGTAGACCACATTTTTTTTTACACGCGTCTGAACTGTGAGATACTATATAAGAGGGGATGCAGCATTATCTGCGAGGGACAAAAATGAGGTACTTGTTGTGACGAACCGATAATAATACATCCAGATGTCAAGTACAATCACTTTCCTCGAACGGCAATCGATAATCGTTTCCTGTCTCCACCCTTGCGTTTTACATCGTTATATGCCTTGATCCTTTTCTCTCTCGCACTCTTTTATCTTGTCACTTCATCGATTTGATAAATTATAAGACGAACGACTGGCTGCTCGTCGCCCGCAACGATGTGGTCGATCGTCCTCGCATTGTCGTCATTCTCCTTCTCCTCCACCTCCTTCTTCTCCTCCACCTCCTCCTTCTCCTCCACCTCCTCCTCCTCCTCCTGCACCCACCGGTTTTCCTCTCTCGTAAATACGAAAAGGCATGGTTCCTCCAGTCTAGGAAATTCGGTAATTTCCAAGTGGTGGGTATACCAGAGAAATATTTACCGTTCGTTCTCTCCGCGCTGTATTCGTCCCCGGTGACGTTCGATACATTTCGGGTATTTAAAATACATCAGTAAAATGTATCAGTCCGACCGACGATAAATTCCTATTATAATAATTCACGTTCGCTGTCATAAAAAATAACGAAAGAAAAGCGGATGTTCGAACGACGAGAGAGGGAACGGAGCAGAGCGGAGCAGAGCAGAGCTTTTACCGCGGAATCTCTTTGATAGATGGAAAAATCTCACGGTGCTTTACCTTCAAATTACTCTGTAGCGAAACATTTGCAACGAGCTTCCTATGGAGAAGATAATTGGTTGGACACACTGAGAAAGATACCGAGGGGAAGGATGAGAGGAGGCAGGGCGTCGAGAGCCATCGTAGATACAGTGAAGAGGAACGAGTCATTGTTGGGATGCTTCAAGCGGTGCGCTTGCATATACTGCAGAAACAGAGGTCACGGCGGAGATTCAAATTTGAGCGAACAAACCATTAAACTGCACTCAGCGGCGCACTCCTGATTATAACTCATTAGGCCCGACATGTGTGCATTAACGAAGTTATCGCGAACGGAAGAGGGTCGAGCGTGACGGGGGGTTTGTTGGTACGGACCTTGCACTCGTAGCAACGGGATGGAAGCTCGTTCGGGCGGAGTTCTAGCCTGTTCCGAGGGCTAAACTCAGTAATAATTCCGTAATACCTGGACTAGCCAGTCCATACCGCAGCGTTGCGAACCCTCGAATCGGACGTGATGAGCTTATACATGCCCTTCGAAAATTCTACAGCGGAACTGCCATTTTTCGTTCCTCCCGACACGCGCCCCGCGCACACTCGCAAGCCAAAACTTTAAGGAAGAGTGGGTGGGACCTCTCCTTAAAGTGAAAGCTTCGCTTACTCTTGAGGAGTATCCACAGCATTGTTGCTATTGACCAAACGGTCACAAAGCCTTCCTCCCGAAAAGCTGCTGATAAAACATCCTATTATTTATTCGCGGGATAAATTAACGCCTAATACTTCTTTACAAATCCAGCAAATAATTTACCAGCATAATTTACTGTCCATTATTACGCTGCAGGATTAATAGGAGCCAGGCTCGAAGCTTCTCTCAGTGGCTATAGAAACTTCGCTGGTCTATGTGATATACAGCAGTGAAAATTCTGATGTCAGAGGGATATTTAATTTGATAGAGACTCGTCGAGAACGCCAGAGTATGGAAGGCAGTAGATTGGTTTTGCCGCTTCATCTCTCGACGTACTGTCCTCATCGCTACGACTACCACTACCACTACTTCCGGTGTACTGTACCTAGTGTATACTCATACTCATACTCATACTCATACTCATACCCATACTCATACTCATACTCATACTCATACTCATACTCATACTCATACTCATACTCATACTCATA
>JAPYZC010003764.1:0-14033 GCA_030522665.1 Ichneumoninae sp. A BG-2022a
AACACAACGTGGACAATTAGGGCGGGGTACACAATGGGCCTACGGCCTGCGTGACGGTGGAACGCGTAGTGACCACAACCCCAAAAACATTACATTACAACATTACATTAAATTATTATATCATATCCTGAACATTCGAAAATTTCATCGTGGTTATTCTGTAGCCACCGTTGAGTCTAGCCACCGTGGCGGTAGTAATCGTTGGCCATCAAACGGAGTAAATTGACCAACTTATATTGGTCTCTCGCCCATGCTGGTCGATAACGGTGGTCATGCCCTTGGTTTCTTCGTCGCCGATTGTCTGCATTAAGAAGTAAAATCAGCGTTAATATGGAAAAATAATAGAGAAAGAAAATAACAATACCTCGACGACGATGTTGATTCGGGCCCATACGATCAGCAGTGGCACCAGGCCGATTTATTGCATGCACTTGAATCGGAGCAGCAGGAGGGTTGTCCTGAATCATTGGTTCGACAGGAGGAACAGCATGGTTAGGATTTTCTACATGCATTCGTGCCAGTTCAGCGTTTATTTCATCATCCCCCATGATCTGTAACGTAATCAAATATCATGTCCTTTCAGTACAGGAAATATATTCTGTACACGAATAAGTATTATACGGAAGGTAATATCATACCTCTAGATTAACCATGTCTCCCTTTTGCATACGATACTTATTATAATTTCCAGCAGAAAGTAAATAGGCAGTCTTTTTTTTTGTTCAACTGCTTCTCGAACTCTCGAAATACCTTCTGCTAAATATAGTAGTATAGTATAAAAACGAATAAGTATCGTCTGCAAAAAGGAGAGATGGTTAATCCAGAAGTATGATATTATTTACCGTACAATATTTATATGTGTAATGAATATATTTCCTGCACGGAAGGGATGCAACATTTTTTTCATAACAGATCCTGGAAGACTATGAAATACACCTTTAACTGGCACGAATGCCCAGTGCGGAAAATCCTAACCCTGCTGTTCCTCCTGCCGAACCTACGATTCGGGGCAACCGTCCTGCCGCTCCGAATCTAGTGGATACATTAAACCGCCATGGCATATTATTATTTCCTATATTTACTATGAGAAAGGTTTAATTTCTTCGAAATTTTATTAAATAACCTCACCTGCCGCGGCCGGGGTCGACGGCTGGCAGGGCTCTGACAAATTAAAGAAAATTGGTCGCCAATTGGTTTGGAAAACCAATAAACTCAAAAATATAATTTAGACAATCACAGGGTGGATGTAGTTGGAGGACCCAGGAGAGAAATTGCAGAAGCAGAAGAATATAGCAGAGAGGCTCAGAACAGGAAATATAGATTTATTTAACTTTAACTTACTTATTCTTTCCGATAGAATCGAGGGACTTCCCTTCACAAATTCCTTTGACAATTATTCTCACAACGCTCTTCACGCTCCGTCGACAATTCACCGATAACAATTTTGACACAGAAAAGACAAGGTATATAATTAATAATATTCGAGACTCCTCGAAGGCTGACTCCCGCGCTCCAGAGCCTACAGCACGCAAGTGTCATTTCGGTCGCCGTTCCCTGTCTTGCCGGCCCACTTGTTGCCTTCCGCACGCGTCTTCCTTCCCTTCCGAGCCCTATGCTCACGGGAAAATCGATAACTCGACGCATGCGTAATTAAGTTTGACTATTTCACCGCTCGAATACGCAACTCAGACCTCGCGGCCTCTCACAACCTAGCCGCCTCGACTGGTGCCTCGACAAATCCTCCTTTAACCCTTTTGACAATTACCTAACTAATGGGGATAAGGACAATGGACCGTATTGACGACTTAATAACCAATTAATTTGCCGATAGCGTTCGAGGAGTCAACTGAGCGTGTGACGTCGAGGGAGTGGTTTTAATTTCCTGTTACAACTATTTTTCCATATTAATGCTCATTTTACTTGAAAACGCAAATCGACAACGAAGAAATCCAGGTAATCGCTATCGACCAGCCTGGACGAGACACCGATATAAATTCATAAATTTACTCCGTCCGAAGGCTAGGGATTACTACTTACACGGTGCATAGACCGAACGACAGGATGACAACAATTAAATTATGTACTGTCCAGGATATTATATAATCCGATGGCGTTCGAACAAAACTTATTGCATTTATGATTGGAGTAGTGCACATTTTTCGGAGTTTTTTTTCACAGATAAACAACAAGCACACGCAAAATGGAAATTCTGCAATTCATTCGAAAATAGTATTAAATAAATATAAATTATTGGCTATTCATAATAAATACATATTAATATGATGGCAATACCATTTATTGAACAATATTCGAATATTAATTTATTTAAAACTGAATGATATTTACATTGCCGTTTATCCTGATGGAATGAGCGCTATTAGGGCCCAAAATTGTAATAATTATTCAACATTAAACTAAGAAAACGAAGTAGTCTTATCGGTCTCTTGCCCAAGTGCGGTATTCATATCGGTATCGGAATCGGCTGCGGCCACCGCAACGCCATATCGGTGGTCGATTTTGCTTGGCTTACCAACTAAACGTACAAGGAAAAACATATTATAACAACGGACAAAGGTGAGAATTATACGAAATGCAATTAGGTATGTAAATAGGTATGTTCTTGACCAAAAAAATATCGTCAGGAGTTCCGTTCACGGCGATGAAGGGGTTAAAGTCTGCGACGATATTGATGGTTGAACGGTTTATACCAGAGGCTGTGGCAGCACTTTCGATGACGACGCTGCGAGAAGGATTTCCAGCGATGTCAAGAAATTCCAATGATTAACAATCTGTGAATGTAGGGCATGATAGTAATTTCTCCTTGGTGCTTGATCGGCAAAAAATCGAATTCGTTCCTGTTGGCTAGAATTAATGCCGAATATCAATTCTAAAATAGATTAGCCGAACACGAAAACCCTCTTCACGACAAAGATTTGCATTTTTTCAAGCAGTACTCTCGTAAGAAAAAACTTGAGATTTTTTTTTCATTATTTCGCCTAAAACGAGTATTTTTGCAATAACTCACAGTCCTGCCGATAAAAGATAGCCCGTTTAAAAAAATCATAGATACTTATCGAACCAAAACTACTCGACTGATGCTTGGTCGGCTCTCGATAAAACAGCAGTGCGGCGATGTTCGGGCGTTCGCCACAATGACAGCTCTCAGTGATTTCATTTGTGCCAAACAGTCACAATCGAGGTTAGCAGAAAATCAGATCAATTAGAGGAGTCTGGACTGCACTGAAAATCCGAGCAAGTCTGGGTCGTAGACTTGACGACGAGTGTGGACCGATGTAGACCGGACGACTTCAATTGGTATAGCTCGCAGGTGTTAGTTCGAACATACGCAACCCGTACATTGGGTGTAACGACGTGTGTACCGACTACCATCGGGGAACACGAGAGATTCGTGGATTCATTTCATAAATCGGGCCATTGAAGACGATTATTTGAGGTCTCAGTGCATCGTTCGTCTGGCATTGCCCAAGGGGTCGAGCCCGTCTGCCAGACAGGACTTTTTCCTCGCATGTGTGATTGCTTTGTCATGTGCTTCGGTTCTCTCCCCGCCTTGATAGCGGAGACAGCATACCTCGATTATTATTTGAAGGTAAGCCTAATGTTTAAATAACCGTACCCCCTTCATTTAAGACTCAACCTATTTATTTAATTTATTTTCGTGGTGAGCGTGCCAAAAATATCATATACGTTTTTGCAATAGCAGCTAATATTTTCTTGCCCAGCCAATTACGAAAAAAACAATTTCAAAAAATTCAGGGCGCCACTGTGTTTTATGGGATTAAGGATGTTGGAGTGGTACAGTCCGGGCAAACGTGAGTTTCAGAGAAAATTTTGAACACTTCACGATGGGAGAAAAATCTTAAAAACAATCAACCATACAATCAAGGTGCTGCAAAGATTGATTTTAGATAATATTAATTCCAAAATGTTATTAATAAATTGATAAAAAAAAAATATTTGTTTAACAGAACACCCGTCAACCTACATTTTTTTTCAGATGAAAATGATTTGTTAATTTTTCGCAATACAAATAATTTTTTTCAGAATGTTCAGTAATCTTTGAAAGTTGCATTTTTTTATTTACGAGTTTTCTCTGAAACTCACGTTTGCCCGGACTGTACCGCTCCAGCATCCTTAAATATATAAGATGGTGTAGTTTGCAGAGCAACAGAATCGTTTATACAAGCTACTACGCCGCGATAATAAAAAGGATGAAGAAGGTTGCATGTATTTTTTTTTTTAACAAAGGCTCCTAACAAATTTTCTCCATAACATATTTGCATGTAATGTTCTGCGCTACATGTGAATCCAATCACAGTATTAGCCCGATCAAGGAATAAATGCGTGACGTTAGACGAGAACTACTGCTGTATTAGTGTTCGGTTGCGCAAAAAATACATGGAAATATGTGATCCGGAATATTTTTTGAAACCATCGATTTTTACTCAATTGCTAGAGTAGCCCTTCATTTACTTTTTAACGTTTATGGCCTGGTAAAGCTTACATTTTTTTGTTTTCGTGTTTTAACGAGACATACTGTGTGATCATTTTTAGCTTGACCACACGAGGCATTATTCCCCAGATTTAATGGTCAAAATGCGTCTGATTCATAGCATATCCACTCGCACACGCGGACACTCATACAACGTGCGAGTGTGAGTGCGCGAGTGTGTGAGTATGTGAGTGTGGGTATGTCCGTGTTTTGTTTTTGGTGGTGTATACCTTTGGTGGCGGTTTGATTACTAGAAGTTATTATTACCAGGTTTAATAGTACCTTTTGACAATTAGACAAACATATTTTTCGTTGCAGATTTCTACCTTTCAAAAGAGGTTACGATTAGATTCAATTTCTTGTTTCGCTACAGAGAAGTAAGATAAGTAAGATATTCGATTCCCTGGATATGTTATAACGACTCTTTGGTGGTACGGATAGGTTCTTTTACCGTCAAATTATTACACAATTTCCTGATGCTTATTGCGATGATGTAACGTGTAATTAGATTTTATAACTGCACTGGCGCCTTCCCAAATTCCATTGCACACGATGCCTAAAGCGTACAAAACATTTGAAAATTACTCTTTGTCTTACCAAAATCGCCTGAAACGGATGTGGCTTGACAAATCGAGCGACGACGAAGACAGTTACGCCGAAGACAGTGATGATGAAGACAGTTCACGGCCAAGTCCCAAACGAGCTAGTAGAGTGCTTATTCCTACGCTAGATGAACAGCTTTCTCAGCTCAGTGAGAACTATACCGAGACAAACGAGCCAGCTGTAAAGCAAACCAATTTGATCGGTTCTGAAGTCTCAGACTGTGGATCGTCAAATCAGTATCAATCTCTTGTGTCGAATGTTGATGCTTCGATCCAAAAGGACAGTGAGATTGATATCGAATCCGAAGCACCAGCTGTGAACGATAATGAGGATTCCACAGAATGCGAGTTTGAATCCGTGCACTTAGCAGTTGATCCTTGCAAGTCCGAGTCTGAGAGCTCCGATAACGAAGATAGCGAGTCAGAATCCAAAAACTCGGACAATGAAGCGATCAATTCGGAAACTGTCAACTCGGACAATGATGCTACTGAATCCGAATGTATCGACTCTGACAACGATGTCCACGATGAAGGTGGCAACCGAGTTCACAGGAACAATTATGAGCCCCTTTATGATGGGGCGCCAATAACTGTATCCGAAAGCTTGATCGCGACGTTAAGCCTTGCCCTCCGACATAACATTACTGGAGTTTTGCTTTCGGACATATTGAGCCTTATAGCGTTGCATTGTCCTGCTGACAACAAATGTAAAAAAAAGTCTATACAGTTTTCGGAAGAGCTTTTCTGAAATGCAAGCGCCATTAGTCCGACATTACCATTGTACAGAATGTTATCAAGAAATGGAGCAACAAGATTTGATCTGTCCATCGTGTCCGGAATCAAAGATTACCTATTTTATAGAGAGGCAGATTATTGCACAGATAAGAGCACTGTTCAAACGTACAGGTTTTCAGGATTTATTGCAACATAGACATACCAGAGATCGCGAAAATGTAGATAATTATGCGGATATTTACGATGGCGCTGTCTATAAAGAATTGAGTCAACCTGGTGCCTTCTTGGATAATCCTGCAAATATATCGTTAACGTGGTACACCGACGGAATGAGCATATTCAAGTCATCAAAGTTTAGTATTTGGGTGGTGTATCTCGTTATCAACGAATTACCGTTTTCGAAAAGGTTCAAAAAAAAAAACGTGCTAATCGCTGGCTTATGGTTTGGCGATGAAAAGCCGGTTCCAAATTTGTTCTTGGCGCCACTTCAGGGAAGTATAGCAGAGTTGAATGAGGGTATTGAGGTCCAACTCTCAAACACTGACGTTCCTTGCAACGTTAAAGGGATCGTAATCTGCGGAACGTGTGATTTACCGGCAAAGGCATTGTTCCTCAATATGAAGCAATATAACGGCAAATTTGGTTGTCAAAAATGTAAGCAGGAAGGAGTGTATCTGCCGAATCACAAAGTCAGGGTTTACCCATATGAGGACATTCATTTGCGAACTGACGAAGAAACCAGAGTACATGCCCAGCAGGCATTTGGTGTCGGAACTGCAGTATGCGGTGTAAAAGGTCCCACGATTTTATCGACTATCGTGCATCAGCATATGAGGGCCATTGCAGTAGATGTCATGCATTGCGTTTTCGAAGGCGTGGTGAAAAATCTGGTCAACTTCTGGTTCTCACAAACTTTTTCGCACCACCCTTCATCGTTATTAGAACACATCCATCTAGTTGATGAGAGACTCAGAGCGCTTACCGCACCGTCTCACGTACAAAGACGACCGCGTTCGATTAAAAATCATCTATCGTATTGGAAGGCCCATGAGTTCAAATGTTGGTTCTTTTATTATTCATTGCCGTGCGTAAATGACATAATGGACCAATCGTACTTCAAGCATTATCAATTACTCGTGCTTGGAGTCTCGCTTCTTTGTCAAACGACCATATCTCCAGTGGAGCTTGATATTGCCTCTCGTGCATTGAATCAGTACGTTGCCACCTTCGAGGAACTATATTATCTACGTCACATGACCAATAACCTTCACCAATTGCTTCATTTGGCCGAAAATGTTCGACAGTTCGGCCCCTTATGGATTACTTCATGCTTTCCCTTTGAGGATCTTAATAGAAGGTTAAAGAGTATGGTGCACGGCAGCAATTCAGCACAGCTGCAGATTTTTTCAACTGCTTCAATGCTCATGCATCTCACTTCTTTGAAAAGTGAAAAGTTGGTGCAAGGTCGTTCTACATATGAATTTTGCGTGAACTTAGATTTGAGGCGAGGAAGAGTCAAACGCCTTTCCATTGCAAACTCGGTATACATTGTCGGAAAGTGTACCAAATTCCAGCGCCTACCACGTGAACTGGATCAAGTTTTACAAGAAGCGAATGTACATGGTACGAGATACTCGTACTTTCAAAGACTTCTAAAAAATAAGATAATGTTCACGTCGAGTGACTACAGACGCAGTAAGCGAACGAATTCGTCGTACGCTACGTACTGCAATCAACGTGGCTTACTTCGGATAGGAAGGATCCGATGTTTTGTCAGAGTATTCAATTGTGACTGTCTTGTATTGTGCCACTGTGTTGCTCATAGTTACGCAATACTACGACCATGCCGCACGGAAAATCAATTTCTATCGGGTATAGATAATACTACATTATCAAGTATACACACTATTTTGCAGTTTGAAAACGACGAAGTGGCCGTCGACATAGGAAGCCTCAAGACGATTTGTTTTATTGTAACCTTCGAGATGCAACTGTAAAAACTGACTATTTCGGAAAAGACTTAAGACAGTTGCATTTTCACTTTCAAAAATACATTAACGGCTGCTGTGCACCGTTCAGCGACGGTTGCTGTGCACTGTTTAGCGACGGTTGCTGTGCGCCGTTTAGCGACGGGTGCTGTGCCCCGTTTGACTACCCGCGTAGAAAAAAGTTGCATGGGAAAGTGTATGGAATTGAGTATGGATTTTATATGGGGAATAGTATGGGAGTTGTATGGGAAAGAGTATTGGGTGAGGTAAAATCTATGTATGGGATTTGTTCAGTTCCCAGCCTTCATTCCATACACTTTCCCATCCTTCGGGAACGAACGGGAAAATTTGCGTATAATCAATCCCATACACATTACCATACATTTACCCATGCATCGGGCGTGACCTCGGGAACTTTCGTGCGACTAATCCCATACATTTACCCATGCATCGGGCGTGACCTCGGGAACTTTCGTGCAACTAATCCCATACATTTACCCATCCATCGGGCGTGACCTCGGGAATTTTTGTGCAACTAATCCCATACATTTACCCATGCATCGGGCGTGACCTCGGGAACTTTTGTGCCACTAATCCCATACATTTACCCATCCATCAGACAGGACCGAGAACATTTTCGTGCATTCAATTCCATACACTATCCCATCGGTAGGGTACGAACGAAAAAATGTTCGTGCAATTAATCCCAAACTCTTTGCCAAACACTTTCCCATCCATCGAGCAGGATCTCGGGACTTTTTGTGCAACTAATCCCATACATTTACCCATCCATCGAGTACGAACGAGAAAATTTTTGTGTAATCAATCCCAAACTCTTTGCCAGACTCTTTCCCATGCATCGGGTATGACCGAGGGAATTTTTATGCAATTCGTCCCATATACTTACCCATCCATCGGGCAGGACCGCAGGAGTTTTCGAGTAGTTAATCCCCTATACTTATCCATCCATCAAGTACGACCGAGAAAATGTTCATGCATTCAATCCCATATACGTTCCCACCCATCCGGTACGACCGCAAGAATTTCCGTGCAATCCCTCCCACACAATTTACCATACACTTCCCCATCCATTGGGTAGGACGTCGGGAATTATCATATTATCAATCCCACACACTTTCCCATCCGACTGGCAGAACCCTCGGGAATTGTTGTGTAATTGATCCCATACACTTTGCCATACTCCCATCCCATGTTTTTTCCCACACATCGGGTACGAACGAGATAATTTTCGTGTAATCAATCCCATACACATTACCAGACACTTTTCCATGCATCGTGTAAGGTACGCTATACTATGAAAGAGTCTGGAAACGTGTATGGGATTGATTTTACAAAAAAATTCCGGGATCGCACGCAATGGCTGGTAAGAAGTGTGGAAAAGTGTATGGGATGAATCTAAGGACTAAACAAAATCGATATTCAGATTATTCTCCACCCAATATTCTTTCCCGTACAATTTCCCATACACCAGCCATACTCAATTAAATAGACTTCCCATATGGCTTTTTTTCTGCGTAGGAAAATGTCTTATGAGAGGCTATTAAATTGAATGTGGATTGCTGTATGGGTACGGGAAAGAATAATGCGTGGAATATAATCTGCATATGTGCTTTGTTCGGTTCCACCAAGCTGCACTTCGATACTTCGAAAAAAATTTCAGTACCTCGCGATATGCCAAAAATCCGAAGAAAAAAAATCAGCCGCATGAATGATATCAAGACCTTTGATTTTGTGTACTACTAATGCCAAACAGTTATTAACAAATTATTCAAAAAAATAATTGTTGAAAAATAAAATAAGACGACCTTTTATTTTCTCATTTTTTTGAATTTATATGCATTTTCTCAGAATTTTCTTATATTATAGGATTTTTTTTCGAAAATTTGAAAAATTGATGTACAGGCACGAATTTTGAATATGTTACTGGAGCACAATTCTACAGTACAAACGAGAAGTTTCGAGGCGATTGCGCTAACAGTACTGTAGTTATTGCCTTTAGAAGAACATTAAAAACACAAAATTCAAAAATGTAAGAAAATGAATGAATTCATTGGATAAGAAAAAAATATTTAGAAATTATTCGTTGAACAATTGTTCTTTTTAGCAATTTTTTAATAACTTTTTGACGTTTTTATTATGCAATGTTCTTGGCACCTTTAGTACAGATGATTTTTTCAGATTTTTATACCATTAGGAAGTGTTGCAATTCTCGCTGAATCTCACTTATGTTTAGAAATGTACGTGTAAAGCATCCTCAATAACTTGCATCGAGAATTCGGTATAAATAGTATTGCACTATCGTACTTGGCGTGTGTATAATAGCATTTTTTCTCTCTCTCGATTTCTTGTATACATGTGCAATATAACCGATTGTTACTCTCGCGCAGTCGTTTTTGCAGAATAATCGTGTGATTTTGTTTCGCGTTCGTTTTCAGTCGAGTAGAAATTTTAAATGTAAATTTGAATTTTTTCAATCAATACCTCCGTTCCTCGTACTATTAGCTACGAACCTTCACGAAGAGTCTCAAGCAGAAACAAATATTCGCACACAAATCTGCAGCATTAAGAGTCGAATGGCCGAATCGCAAATAATTCACCGAGTTATTCCTCTTCCGATAACTTCAATTAATATTTTTCGTGAGATCAAGGATAGATTGATGCTGGTTTTTCATTTCTTTCTGCACGGTGATTTTTATTATACACGTTAATTTATAAAAGTTGATCGACTTTCCTCGTCTCTCCTCGTTACAAGCTTCCTATGGCTCACGTGTGTTGGCTATCGACAGACACACTGTCGGCTTTTATCTTCCATTAACAAAAAATATAGACTTTTTTTCTACTATGGATAATATCGGAACTTGCAATAACTCTAATGCTGTCTAATTCTAATATTCTAAATACGTTCTAAAATTGTCGTCGCTAAAAAAAAATATATATATATCTATTGCCCTCTTGCCCATCTATCATCTCGAGATCTCGACACTTTTGCTGCAATTTATATTCTATCTACAATTGACAAAATATCGTACGTTTCGACGAGCACAGAATCGTCCCATCTTGAGACTGTAAAAAATATTTTTCCCTTTCGAACATGAGATTATGCATTTTGATATTGCGTTGAAAAATAAAATAAAACGTACAATATTCAATCGGGAGCGTTTCAGTGACGCCCCATTTTTTTTCTTATTACTGGCACCGTTGAATCGTGTCTCGTCGATCGAAGACTAAATATTAGTCCTCAAATGTCGTCGGAGATTAATCGGTGTATTTTATAATATAAATATGTACATTTCGATACAACCGACCCTTTCATTTACGAAATATTCGGGGGCAAGGTGGCGGGCTTTTTTTTTCTATACATTGGCAGCCCAATCGTCGATTTTCGCGGCATCGATTCACATAGGCATAGAAAAATAAAAGCGTTATAATCCCTGAACGAATTGTCTTCCGTGTTATCTCCTCGAGATAAATATTGTTTTTTTTTTTTTTTTTTTTTTTTTTTTTTTTTTTTTTTTTTTTTTTTGTTTTTTTTTTTTTTTTTTTTTTTTTTTTTTGACAAAAAAGTAATTATAATCGTACCTATGAAACTATATAATCCGAACGCATGTAATTCACGAGATTCCAATTTCATTTCTATACTCTATTACATTAAACGAACGATTGCAAATTTCCGTGTCGACCGTAAATTAATTAAACCTAATGCAAGCACGGCTGGATCTGATCTAGGCTGACCTCTCTCCCTACACATACCTCTAATCTTCGTCATGAAAAAGAAGAAAAAAAAGCTGACTCACTTCACCGGGAGCAGTGCATCGCGCGGGATTCTTTTCATGCTAGATCATCTAAAAATATGTTTTATCGTTCGGGTGGAACATTTTTTTCTGACTATCGGACATCTATCTGCAAGTTCGTCGTGTATCAAGGCAATTATTTCGAAGACACATATGCGTTCCCGTCGAAAAAAAAAATTGCAAAAATACCATTGAAAGTAAAAAACTCTTATCGAGTTTGGATCGAATTTTCGTACATCGAATACGTTTATCAAACATTTTTTTCGTACGGTTTGTTGAGGATTTTCTTTTTTTTTTTTTCAACGAAACCATTCGCTTTCACGTCTTAGGCATCGATCGAACTTCGTTAATTGCTTCGACTCGTTTTAGATTTTAGAGAGAAGAAGAAAAATTAACGACGAACCGAGTTCAATCGACCAGTTGGCGACCGTAGAGAATCGGCTTTATCAGTCAGGCGAGCGTAGAGAATCGGCTTTATCAGTCTCAATATTTTGTGATCGCCAAACGAGCGCGAGCGATGTCTACGGTTTAATGTGATCGTCGTAGTCCTGATCGCCCACCAAGTACAAAAATTGGAAGGCAATGGCGAGTAAGCTTATACCCAGAAGATCTCCCATGGCGATCAAGTAAGGAATCGCTGAATTGTGTCGGGATCAATTTTTCTCTTCCACATCCAGTGAATCATTATGCACGCTATGTACAGGACAGCCGCTACCTGCAGCATCGCCGCGCGCAGATACACGAAGACGAAGAGCGGAGTTAGAGCGGTGTCCCCGTCCTTCATGTATTTTATCATGTAGATGAAAATTATGTGTCCTGGTATTACCATCGCCATCAGTACTCGGGTCGTCCTCGCGTGCAGACCTGGTTAGAAAAAACAACAATAACATAATTATTAAAATAAAAAATGAAGAAAAAGAAAGTTCGTCGATCGATTTTTTGCTTCCTAAGAAGCTATACGCAATGTTGTAATAAATGAGAAAGCCGTGTATGCAAATTACTTTGCACCTTTTTAAAAAATGTATTTACTTATTTTTTACTGATTTAAAAAAATGTATTTTACTGATTTTTTTATTACTTTTCTACAGGTAATATCTTCGCTGTATGGCTTTCGAAAAGGTGAAGAGTATCTTTTTTTTCGTGATCTTTAACGATGACTTTTGCGTCTGTTTTGAAGCGCGAATAAAAAAAAAAAAAAATTGATAACCTTTTACAACGTGTTGTATATAATTTGATTATTGCCAAATTCAATATGGGTCCACAATAGTTCGATCCAACAGCGAAAATTGTTTGTCGCTAGATTACTTCCGTAGAATGTTTTAATTCCTCTATGAGAAAGTAAAATAAAAAAGCTATGCGCAAAATTTTAATAAGGGAGAAAGTCATGTGCAAATTACTGTGTACTATTTTTCCATATTTATGAAAACAAGGTTTCCTCTATAAAGGAAAAAAAAAGTCCCGGTGGAAAATCAGTAATGGATGAACACAGCAGCTCACCTTTCCCGAAGAAATTGGCTATGGGAGTGATGAAGATAACCGGATGGGTGCGCCCTGGTGAAATCAGAAGAGTTCCAAGATCGGCCTACTTGTGAAGAGCAGTTGATATTCGGCTCGCTTGTACGGCGACGAGATTTCAACCAACGCCGTTTATCACCGGTTGAAATACGGTGAGATTCTCGAAGCACGAGACCATCAATTCGAGAATCAAACCGCCGCAGATGCTGATGGGCATCGCGACCATAACCGGCTTCCAGGCGGAGTAAAGTACGTCGTTCGTGTACTTGTTCTTCTTGGCTATCCAGACCCTCAACGGAGTGACGAGATGTAACAGGCTATTATAAGAGGCGCCAACCAGACCTGATTGTCTATCCACTCGTACAGTATCGTCGAGATCCAGGATAGCACCACCATAGACGTTATGTCACCGAGACTCGCTGCAATTGGAGTTGCCACGTTGTCAGGTTTGATATTGCAGTGACGAGAGAACACTATTACGCCGGCGGTTTACCAGGCCGCGTACGAAGGATGCCAGTGATGCTGTTACCAAACTGCTCGCGCACAATAGGTACGCGTGATCCAACGACACCGTCCCGTTTCTGAAACCACCCATCACTATCGCGACGACCGATCCGAGAAAACCGACGACTATTACTTGACACTGCAGAAAGAAACAAGCAAACAAAAAACATGTCGATTAGAAAGTATGTTGGATAAAATTTAACGGTAATTGTGGTGTATCCCGATAAATAATGATGAACTCGGATATTTGGGATAACTTTGGGATAACGCTTATGCACTAATGGTCTAATTAGATCTAAGCGAGTTCGCAGAACTCTTCCGATTTGCAATTCCGCCGGAGAAACTCCCGTAGTGCAGTGCGGCGTAG
>JAPYZC010003765.1:0-11407 GCA_030522665.1 Ichneumoninae sp. A BG-2022a
AATAAATAATAAATAATAAATAATAAATAATAAATAATAAATAATAAATAATAAATAATAAATAATAAATAATAAATAATAAATAATAAATAATAAATACAACTTGCCAGTAATTTGTCAGATATTTTCGCAACCTACATTGCATGGCTGCAATCTTCCCGTTAGGCGAACTTTCGACAGATGCAAATAAAGATTTGGCAGCTCGAGTAATCCAAAAAGTGAAAATTCGGAAGTCCGCCTCGCCGAGTGAAGTTCATACTTCGAAGCGACGGGGATCGAGTGCGCCGGTACGCATGTAATTGGACGTGGAGTTAAAGAGCCGAAAGACCCTTAGCCTCGCGGAGCATCCGACAATCGTAGAGCATCGAAAAGACGAGGACGGAGTGAAAATTTTTTCGAGAAGAGTGGTGGAAAAAAAAACCCAAAAAAAATGGTCCTTCCCTCTTCTTCCCTTGTATCCCTCGCTTGCCAACTGTCCCAGGTGTGTACGAGTAGTGTAGGTCCGCATGGTCACGAGGCGTGTGGCTGGCGCGTGCTGCTACTTTTCGTCTCTCTTTCATTCTTTCTTCGTTCCCGATTTATCCGCCCTTGTAACATTGCCACCGATCCATTCCTCCGACTCGGTCACGCTTCACAAACACGCGATACAGGCCTCGAAGCTCGATGCCTTTTTTGTGATCCCTCGTTGCCGAAATTTCGTTCGCATTAGCGGATGGCCCCGTTCGTTCGTCTATCGATCTCCATAGTTCCAGAAGCTGCGGGTCCAAATTTCGGCCCGATTCGTACCACACACGATCTTCGCGTGGAGCGCCTAAACTGGACCGTGGTTGCGGTCGGCGCGAGGCGCTAGGCCTTTATTTTTTAATTCTTTTTTACTTCGGTTTCCGAATTCTAACGAACGTCCTTCCATTATTCTCGGAGGGTCGTGGAAGGCGCCGCGACTCCGATTGCTGAACACCTCTGCGATGTCTGCGGCTCGTTTGGCTCCGCATGTCAAGCCAGGTAACGAGCTCCCTTTTTCGCCCCGTTTAACTCTGTGATCATCGCGGCCAGAAACCTTTATCTATTCGTCATTGTTCCCGCGGTTTCGTACTCGTCGGACTAACAAGAGTATTTTCGATCTTTCGTATCGCGCGGATAAATTTATGCCACCGCAAACCTTCATCTTCGCGGTCATCGGGCGCGTGTCTGAATTTGTTTCTTTTGCATTTTTCTTCGTCGGCGTCTGCCAGAGGTGTCTTTCGTGCGTTCTGTGGTTCTGCGAGCGCGTGCTTTTAGCCGAATTCGCCAGAAATTGTATACCGAACGATGGGCATTTTTTTCATGGTTCCAGATAAAGAGTGAAAGAAACCGTGCAGGGTAAAAGTGGCAGATATGGCCAAACCAGATTTGCACGGAAAACAATATATCGTATATTATATATTATTTCTCTATAAGATAAAAAGATTTCGCCGTCACTGCCGTCGTATTGAAGAATCGCGAAGGTCGAAGATATGAAACGCACCTGTAGAGGTAAAATGAAACAGGGGTAACATATTCTAAGTCTTTTTAAAGGGGGTGGATTCGAGGAGGGGGGGGGGTGATGTGTCGCTTTAATTTCGTTTATCAATTAGTTTACGGTAAATTCTTAATTATTTTTAGGTAGCTATGTCGCTTCCCGCTCACCTCGCATAAGTTCGAGAAAAGTAAGCGAATATTGCAAGTACTTCTCGATGATATAAAAATCTGAAAAAAATCATGCGGATTAAAGATACTGAAAAGATTAATTTTGCACAAAAATAATTCCAAAATGTTATTAACAAATTAATCAAAAAATTAATTGTGTAACAAATTGCCCGGCAAAACAACTTTGTTTTTCTATGAAAATGATTCGTTTATTTTTCTGAATACGTATGAATTTTTTTAGATTTTTCAATTAGCTTTGATTTTTAAATTTTTTTATATGGAAAAAATGTCTGAAAAAACACAAAAATTAAAAGTAATTGAAAAATCTGAAAAAATTCATACGTATTCAGAAAAATAAATGAATCATTTTCAATTTAAAAAAAGTTGTTTCGCCGGGTAATTTGTTAAACAATTAATTTTTTGTTAAATTTGTTAATAACATTTTGAAATTATTATTATGCAAAATGAATCTTTTCAGTGCCTTTAATATGTATGCATTTTTTCAGATTTTTATACCATCGAGAAGTACTTGCAATATTCACTTACATTTCGATAACTTATGCGAGATGAGTCGCTAATCGAAGTAAGTTTTGGACACACTTATATTTTATATTATAATTGTATTATATATAATTTATATAATATAATATATATATATAATATAATTTTTGTTATATTATATTATATTATATTTATAATTGTATATTGTACATTGTATATTGAGCGAGCCATGCGGACCACTTTTGCCCTATATATGTATTCACCCGATATATGTAGGATGGAGAAAAAGATGAGGATTGGGTCACGAAGGGGAGTCCCGGGATCTCACGTGTTCGGTTAAAACAACGCCAGAAGCAGAAGCCGATTACGAGAATATTGATTAATTGCGTGCCGACCCCGGGGCGATATTTTAATACGAATAATCGACGGGGTTCGGCCGCAGTGGAAGCCTCGGATCATCCCCATTTCTGCGGCTAGACCAGACCGACGGGGATCTGGGAATTGCAGAAGATTAAAAAAAATATAGGCAAAAATAAAAAATAAAATAAATAGTTGCGAAATAGTGGAGTTAAAGAGAATAAAAGAAGGAACTAAGACTCCGGGTCTAGAGACAATTATGCAAATTCAACGAGGTGAATTCAATATCCCACTGAACTAGACTGCGTTTTTGCTTAACGATGCAGCCGATCGTGCTGTCGAACGAGAAAGCTGCTCGAAACTATATTTCGAAATGCAAAAATCCCTACCATTAGCGAGTCCCGACGGACAACGCTTCTTCAACTATACATATTATCCTACATTGTACGCTGAGGGAGCGATGCATGGAAATTTATTCGTTTCCGTTGCGGTTCAGTAGATACGAGAAACCCTTAAAATGATAAATTTCCTAATTTTTTTTTCTCGCCATTTATCATTATTTGCGAAGTCGACTGCGATTTTTGGATTTTTTTAAAGCCTTTCGAAGTTGTTTTCACAAAAACCTAAAATAATAAATAAAAAAAAAGTTTTGCGAAAATAAGGTTCATCCTTGAGGAAGCGAAATTGTCTCCGAACTTACCTCGGTATTTGACGAATTTGAAAATTTAATCTCTCGCGTCTCCGTTACGAACTTTCAAGCCCGAATGGTCCAGCGAGCCGGGAACAAGGTGGGGTTAATTACCTTTGTGTTTAACAAAAATCCGTGAAGTAAAAACACAGACTCTCCGCGCGAGTGGAAGGAAACCATGGCGATATCGGCGTCTTTGTCTCAGCGATCTGCGGCAAAGAGAGCGGTCGGTCGGTTTCCCTTTTTCCTTGATGGGTCGCGCGCGATCGCCAAGGGTTAATCTGTAAATGGGGCGCGGTGGAAACATAAACGATCGGGTTAGGTACTTCGAGGGCCTTCTTTCTCTCTGTAGGATTATGAGAAACTCCACCCGTTTCGTCCGTGGCCGGAACGGCCGGGGACGCTCTTTTCTCCCGAGTTAAACATTTTTCCTTCGAAAAATACGAAAAATCTTTCTCGGTCCCTTTATCCTCCCTCTCTCTCGCTCACCCAAAAACGCATTTTCTCCGGTGAACCATTTATTTTTGTGTGGCCCCGGAAGAAATAATACGATTCTCATCTCGGGCCCGAATCCTCGAAAAGAAGAGAATAAAAATAAAAAAATTTACTAATGTGACGATAAAAATATTTTTACGACTTTGAGAAGAATTTGTGGATAGTGTTGGGTGGCCGGCGCTCCGGAAGTCAGATTCAATTCTAACGATCCACAAAAAAAAAAAAATTGTTTTCCTATCGAAGAAACCGATGGGATCGAAAAAAAATCTGTACGATAGAAATCGTTGCGCGAAACAACCATGGGACACGTTATCGAAAGAGTTGATAAAAGAAAAAAGAAATAACCATAAAGATTCAATTTTAACGATTCACAACAAAAACAAATTGGTATTGAGTAAATTGTTGTTTTCCTATCGAAGAAATCAAAGTGTTCGAAAAAACGATCTCTACGATCGAAATCGGTGCGCGTTATCGAAAGAGTTGAAAAAAGGGAAAAACGATAAAGTGGCAGATAAATCTTTGCTCCGCGTGGTGTATGAATATCTATATAGGCATTGTGTATCGATCCGTAGGACCACACAGGATGCCCGGCACCATTATGATTTTGCATACGCGTCAGCGAACAATCATTGGTAACATTATATTCAATTTTCTCATTGAATATTGATCAGCTTTCGATAGCTTGAATCGACGTAATACTATGAATGAATGTGGCCCGGCTTAATGCGTACAGGATGTACGTACCACTGTATGCCTCTTGTTCGGTAGTTCATCAATTTTTTCATTTTTTTCCACCTTTTTTATTTTCATTATTACTCGTTCCACTTCCCGTCCAAACTTTCATCCCTCTCGCGCGACGAAAGGGTTGAGAGTTAAAAAAAAAAAAAATGAATCACCGTAAAATCTTTTATGGACCGTAAATCCCTTTCAATATTTTTTTCTTTTGTTTTTTAGTTTTTGTATTTTTTGCTTTCGTGCCTTGCACCGACTTCCCGATTCTCGTTCATGAATTAAAAAGTCCGCATGATTAAGCGCCCGTTCTCTTCGGCCACCGGTGAAACAACGTCAAACTACGCTATTGTGTTCGGTACGGCATGGAGTGGAATAGACGCGAACGTTAAAATCGTTGGCCTAGGACCGCCTTGATTTATGCTAATATAATGGGGAGGGCCCGCTTGTCCCAAAATATCAGTACTAAGCGCTCTATTAGGACTAAGTTAATTACGAGAGAGGCCAAGCCTTTTCTCCTCCCACTATCCGTGCTCCCTTCCTTGCCGACGATATCCTACGCGATGCTGGGGTCTCCTTCAATCCGCGCCGAGGGCTTAGCCCTCGACGTTTCGTTGCGCGTCTCACGGGATCTAATATATTACAATATATTACTTTCATAACGAGGCTTCGAGATCTTCTTTTTTTATTGTTCTTCTCTCGTGTCCCGTACCGGTAATCTAACCACTGGAACAGGATGAATACCATTAACGAAAACGTATCGCGCTCTCGTCATCCGCGGGCACGAGATACTCAAGCCGCTTTTAATAGAATATTAGTAATGGCTCATTTGATAGGGGCATAAGTTGAGGGCCTGGGAATTCTGACGATTTTTATTTTTTATTTTCTTTTGTTCACATCCGTTTATCTCGCGGCTGTTAAGTATTCAATATTTCTTCCCGTACGGAAGTACAATGGAATACAATAGATCGACGCTACACTGAGAAAAAAAATCGATTGCGTCAACAAAATGAGCGCTTACGGGTGGCGAAAAAAATTTTTGGTTGATCGAACGAAATAATTGTCGTAGTAAGTAAAGAAACATGTGATTCGACGGCCTGTTGGTTCGATCAACGAAGTATTTCTTTCGATCAACCAAACATTTGTTTCGCCACCCGTAAGCGCACATTTTGTTGACTCAATTGATTTTTTTTTCTCTGTGTACATTTGTGTATCCAAAATTGCAATTTTAATTTTTCAAATAATTGAAACACTGGGCTGTTGGACCTCAGGGCTCTTTGCAAAGGTGCAAAATTGTCACTAGGTGTAAAATTAGTATAAGAAGATAACTGTATAAATGTTAACTTTCGCAATCAATCTCTATTACTGGTACTAATTAAAATAATTAAATGAATAAAAATCAAAATAATTTACAAATATCGAATTCGTTGCTGAAAAAAATGGCACGTGATCGGAGCAAAATCTGATCGATTGAAAAGAAAAATTTCCCTCGCTATTTCATACTATCCGGTGACGATAAGTCCGGGTGCATCGAAGAGGGAAGATCCATCGAAGAAAGAAACATCGGTTTCGGATGAATTAGTTCTCTGATGGATATTCTTCCGCCGATGCTACCGGCTTGCGGACCATTTTTTTTCTTCCACCCCGAGCCGTCTTTGTGCTGGACCGACGCTCTTGCCGAACGATCATTCCACACGGTGTATAGCGCTGCGCCGCGATAAACTACAAGCAGCGAGTTACGTCCTCGCGCTGCACCGCAGTCTCCGTAATTGGAAATCTGTTAGCGGAACCAGAAGTTAACGCGATAATTCGTCGTTCGAGGAAGAGACGAAGGTCGGATTTGAGGCTCGTGGTGATTGAAGAAAAAAAAGAAAAAAAAAACCACACCCCCAGAATCTATCGCGAAATTTTACAGCCCAACTCGAGCCACCGTGCGGTTCGGTATCGTACGATTCTACGCCCGCTGTATCTCCTCTCCCCGGCGCGAGTGTGTGGTCGAGAAATTTGCCAAAGTTTCCTTTTCCCCCGAGCTCGTTAATCTTCGGCGCGATCGATCATTAGTCGACAAGCCGGACCACACTGGCTCGCCGGGGTCCAAGAACGTCTCTATCTGGAACCGGCGGATTACCCGAAAAACTACTGCAAACCCTTGTATACCTATATGAACCGTAATATATACGAATATTAGGGACGAAGCGATTTGCGGGGGGAATTCTACGGTCCGAGGATTTGGAGCCGCTTCGCGGTGCGCACTTTCGTTGGTCCTAAAGTTCGGGCCGCGACCGGCGGGACCGAAGGAACCAACCGTTCGCCGGGCCCCGCGAACAGTTTCGGGGCATCTCATGCGCGCCCTCATAAATAACGCGCTAGTTTGCGTGGCCCTCCTCGCCCCCCGCCCTTCGCCCCTCCGCAACGCAACGTGTTATTTGCCACCGAGCGAGCTCCACAAATGAGTTCACTTTGTATTTAATTACTCGGCTCACGCCCAGTGCGTATCCTCGCGCGGTGAGCGGCTCGCCGCCCCGAAGAGGCGACCGCCCGAGTGGTCCAGTCGTTGAAAAAATATAAAAATGTTCTGTCTAAGTTTCTTCCATCTTATTCATTCCCGCGGATCTACGGTGGAGGTGATATATGAATGGCTGGCGGTCGGAAGGGGGAATCCCTGGTTAAGGGCTGGGAGTTACGCCCTTTTGATTCTTATCTCCTCATATATATACCTATATATACCTATATACCTAGGGGAGACCGGGGCAAAGTGGCACAGTGGGGCAAAACGGGACAGTGAGGGCAAAACTCAATTTTCCAATCGTTTTTGGATGCCCTGTTTTGTCCCAACGATACATCCGGATTTTCAAACCCGTTTTGCCCCAAGTACCACCATCGCCTTCATCCAAAAGTTATTGGAGAATTGCGTTTTGTGTCATTATCCCGTTTTGCCCCGGTGTGCAATTTTGCTCCGCGCTCCCCTATATATACCTATATACCTATATACCTATGTATCTATATACCTATATAACTATATAAATACGTGTAGTTTTTGGAACGAAAAAGTCATTCCAGAAGATACAAATGTCCAAAGGTTGAAGCGGGAGTCGGAAGGGCTGGGACTGTCGGATCGCTTTAAGGGATGGTGTCTATTCCGCTCCTCCGGTATACAATATATAATTATCGGTTTCCACCTCTGCGAGATTTACGATTTACCAGATACTGATAGATGCGGGCGATCAATTTTCCATACGCTTGGATCCTCCCCTCCCCGTTCCACCCCCGCGCCGGTAGTCGATCTTGTCGGCCAACAAACGTAAAATCCTCCGGCAAACGCGTGCGGCTTGCGCTCTGTCGAGGGAAAAAAAAAGTGAAACTAGGAGGTGCTCGTTCGCCATTCGGGCGTGGTGATATCAGTTACCTCGATCCTTCTGCCTGGTGGTCGAAAGTGAAGAGTTAGAAAAAAAATATTATAACGTAGATGGGAAACTTAGTTCCCAGACTGTGGGTATTTTTTTTCGATCATTTTTTTCTGTACTCTAGTCGGTTAATTATTAATTGGATAATTAGTAACTAGGGGCGAGGGCGAGGTGTCGGCTCGAAGATTTCCCTTGTGATTTTTCACCCCTTCAGTCGTTTCTTCTCTTGCCGACGGAAAAGTTGATTAAGTGAAATTTATAAATTTCAGCGAAGGTAAAATTTTACTTCGCATCAACATGTAGGGTAAAAAAAAATGTTGTATAAAAATGCATTGTTTACGCACAAAAACTTCATCATTTTGTAAATCAATTTTCCATACTTTGTAACTATTATGTAAATAGCGTAAAATGTTCTAAAACCTAAAGTCGCAAAAAATTGGCAGTTAAAAAAAATCCACGACATTTTGAAAAATTTCGCCGCCCCTCCCTCAGGGCGCTGCACGCTTAAGAACGCGAGGGATTATCGTAATTTCGGGCAGCCAGCTACTTAAGAAGAGTTTTTCGTCGGCGGTCAGAGGGACGCGGGGTGTGATAGCGAAATCCAACACTGCGCCTCAGCTCGTACACTAAGTTACCCACAAAAATGACCGAAGTGTTCTATATGGTATAGGAACATATATATATATATATATATACCCACACACACAAATCAGTCACTAAGAACCGAAAGGGCGTAACCCCTATCTTAAAGTATACGAGTTACGCCCTTTTCATTCTCAGCCCTCAATATATATATATGTATCGATGCCTTGCACTGGGTGCGATGGAGACGGACGAGATGAGGAGCAAAGGAAAAGATTGAATATTTCAGAGTACGCGAGAGGGAGATGGAAGAGAGAGAGAGGGAGATATCGGGTTGCCGCCGGGCTGAGACCACCGTCGCGGTCACCGAAAACTTTATCCTACCTGTTTTCGCTAATTGAGCGAGGAAAGATGTAACTGGACCTTACGCTCCCGAGGTATTTGCACCCTTTTTGGGTGCTGCAGATACGAGATCCCTTTTATTCTCTTTTGTGTTACAAAAAAATAAAACGGCCCCGCGGTCATCCAGCGAGCGAGCGAGCGACGCCGATTCTCGCGTGTGCACAATGTTTTTTCTACAGAGAAATTTTTCTCCTTAATTTTTTTGCTCGCGCCGTCGTGGTCCATTTACTCTTGGCTGTTTAATACTGTATACTTCCTAAAGCGGTTATATCGTAGGAAGCTTTGTAATATTTTTTTCTTTCGTTGAATTGTAATTTTACTTCGCTACGCGACTCTTTATTTATTTTGGCGCTCGACAAAACCTCTGTCTCCCCCTGTCGCGTGATTTCGGGTCATTTTTGAGGACCCTCCGAAACTAAACGTCGCTTTATAATCCATCATTATCTGTTTTACATGTATCATTTTTTTTTTTGTATTTTTTAGCCTCATTTGGGCAACAAACACAATATTTTGTCCTGGCAATTCATAATAGCCATTGTTGCACGATTTTTTTTTATATTCACCGTGTTGGAAGACCGCGCCTCACGAGATAAAACCTAATGTTTCATATTAAATATAATGGATATTCAAAAAATCACAATAAGGCGACAGCATTTTGAAACTTATGCATAATAATTTTTTATTCATTTTTTTTCGTATATCGATCGCGTGAGGTCTTTCCAAAATGTTGATTATCGTTATTGTCCGCTCGTGTAAAGTTAACAAAAAATTGCACATGATGTTTGCACAGAGTCAAATCGTCGATTTATGAATTCAGGGTGAATAGCCAATTTTCGTCAAAGTCAGGCACACTGAATTTTATTTGTTTATTTTTTTTACGTCGTCGATTCGATAATATCGATATATTATTGTAGGCGAGGTCGGTATCCGTTCGCGAGGTGAATTCCAGGAGTTTCTTGGACCTCTCCAATGAATGCATTACCAGCGTTGTCAGTATATATGAACCGCTTCTTTCGGCCATTTGTCATAATAATGATCGGCAAAAAAAAAGAATACAAAATCTCAACACCTTTCGGCGATTCTTACAGTCAAACTATTGAAATGCAATCTCGTTCGAAGTGAATGAAAATAAATGGTCCACGAAATACCAAAGCAAATACTATCCGACCCGCGTACCCTTCGCAATATCTTTTATGCTGGGGTGTTATTCGGGAAATTCATTCGGCATCTTACACAACAGGTTCCTGCATATCGCGCTCCACACAAGTGTCCGAAAGCTTCCCACAATAAAATCCTGCAGTGCTGGCCGAGGCTACGCTTTAAGTTGAAAAGGAAAAAAAGTTTATAATATGTAGGTCTCACAAATAAACGCGATATCCAAACTTGTTCTCACGAGGAACCCCCGATTGACCGGTAGGTAAAATATTGAATCCATCTTTCAATGTTCATCTCGATATCCAACCTACTATATTCGTATACATTTTTTTAAATTCCTTTTTTAAAATAAAAAATATTGTTAACTGAAAAGCCCAAAGAACAATTTGCAAACTTCTTCCTACGGTAAACCCGATTGTCTGGTAACAAAAATCTTGAATCCACCGATCAATATTCATCGCGATATCCAACCTAATATATTCATATCGGTTTTTTAAATTCACGTCGTAACGAAAAACATTGTTCGTTACTAATCGCGCGCACAAAGAACACTGCTAAATTTTATGTACCGATATTGAAAACTTTTATGCATAAACCAGTATATTAAATTTAATGCACAAATATTATGTAAAATTACAGTAGTTTTAAAGTAATCTTTAAATACAGTTAGTACTATTAAAGTACATTTATTAAAAATACCACTTTTTTATTATTTTTTATTTACCGTACATTCATTTTACACAACATTTGTATATTAAATTTAATATACTAGATTATGCATAAAAACTTCCAATACAAGTACAGTAATTTCGATGCAGACATTTTTTACAGTGTAGTCCTGAAGGCACGCGCTGTCTGCTCCTTACGACTTGCCCTACTAGCGCTGGGATAGGAGCATGGTCTTTATGAATAATTTTCTTTTTACGGCCTTTGGCAACATTCACTAGCATATATCTGTCTCGCTGCTACTGCGGAATGCCCTCGCGAGGAATGTGAACAAAATATGTTCAAGTTTTACATCTTTACCTATCGATATAGCTTGAACGATACTCAGTTTGTATTATTTATATCTGAGACGTGAAAATATGAAGTTGCTAAAATCAAGCTTTTAAACATGACCCAGCGCTTAAAAACTTGTTCCCAAAGATTTGTGAACTGTACTTTATACAGATTAAAAATACTTGAAGTCCAGTAATTCCAGTACTTCAAGTAGGGTAGAGCGGGGCAAAATGGGGCAACGGGGCAAAACGGGGTTTTGGGTAAAACGTCATTTTCCAATAATTTTTGGATGCCCAAATTCGCCCTATCGGATACATCAGGCTTTTCTGCACAGTTTTGCCACCTTGTCCGATCCAAAAATGATTGGAAAATTTAGTTTTGCCCAAAAACCCCGTTTTGCCCCGTTGCCCCATTTTGCCCCGCTCTCCCC
>JAPYZC010003766.1:0-11405 GCA_030522665.1 Ichneumoninae sp. A BG-2022a
CATGATTTTTTTCAGATTTTTACACCATCAAGAAGTACTTGCAATTTTCTCTTATTGTTGTCGAACTTGTGCGAAGTCAGCGCGCAGCGAGACTCCCTCTTTAAGGGTACCATTTTTCATTTATTTTAATTTTTTTCTTTGATTAAAACAAAATATTAGTTTTTGTACCTATGAACAGGAAGCGTGCCCTGCAATTTTTTATTTCCCACTCGCATTGGCAAAGTATTCTTTGTTATGTGTCTCAATTGTTATTGATTCATTCCTAACAAAATGTTCATTTCGGGACCAATGAACAGAATTACAGTCCCTTGTCCCGGTGAAGTTTGGAACAGGCTATATCGACAAAAAAAATTAAAGCGAGACTTCGGCGCGCCCGCCGCTATGTCTGCCCGTGCGCGTACTCGAACTACTGTCCATTGTGATTCGCCGGTCGAGCTTGAGGCTAGGTACGCACCGTCGCGGCCTCGGGTCTGTGCCCACAACTTGCAAAAGTACAAGTGGAAACGTTCGTACGAGCGGTGCGACGGAGAGCCGCGCGTGCCCGGCGAGTCCGCAGGCGCCTTCGGGGCAGTCGCGCCCGAGCCCGTAAGTAGTCTCAGTCAACGGCGCATCGTACGTGCCGCCGGTTTCAATGGGCAGAGAGAAACAGACGTCGTTCGCGGCCGCGGCGTGGACGCGCGCACCGTTCCAGTAGTGGAACGTCGCGTATCGCCAGACGGACCGATGCCGGCCACGGATCGGGTGTGTATCGCGAATGAGCAAGAAAAAGAAAACGAAAAAAAAAAAGTAAGAAAGAAGAGAAAGACAGGGAACGGAGAGCGAAGCGGCGAAACGCGGTCGAACGTTCGCGCTCATAGAGCCCCGCTACGTCGTTTTCGCTAGTGTGCGGCCGCGCGTCGAGCGCGGCACTCGCGCGCTCCCAGGCGGCAGGTCTTTGAACCCGCGGCACTGTTGCGATGCATAACCTATTTTGTAATAGCACACTTTGTTTAACCGGCACGCGGCATCCTTGCCGAAGAGGCTTGAACTCGGCGCACGGGGCCGCGCTCGCAAGGACCCAGATACCGAGCCGTTCGCTTGTATTCCCGAAGTCCCCGACGAGGTGAACGACGGCGCGTGCAGAACGACGGCCGTGCAACGCTCTCGGCGACAGGAAACAACGAAGGCTCGTCGCGAACTTCGATGGATTTGGTGAGAGAACGAAAAAAAAAATGTGACACGAGCGAAGTGGAACGAATAGAAACTCCGGGCTTGGGCCTGAAATAGACTGTGGATGCAGCGAAATCATATTGACACTTCCACTCAGAGAGTTCGAAGAAATAGAAGACGTTATAATCATTATTTCATTGCTGTAGGCAAAATGGACGATTCAATGGGATAAAAAAAGAGGTAGGAATCTACCTTATCCTCAGAGCGGTGCACGAAGAATTTACAGAATAATATATCGTTGCCGATTTCTTTCGCGAAGTCTGACGAACTAACGTAACTGCATAGGATTGAGAAGAGTGTACTTTCTAACCCAGTTGGAAGAGTCGCCTCTCTCTCTGGCTTGGCCGTCGGAGCCTCGGGCGAGTTTCCTTTCCTACTTCCCCCCTCTCCTCCATCGTGCCGCTAATACCCGTCTGAGAGTTTTTGCGACGAAAATATAACACGAAAGAAAACGCTGTTTGATACTGAAGCGGTATTAAAAAATAAAGAACCAAAACAAAACAAACGAGAAAAATGTTCGCGTGGCCAAAATTCGCGTGAGGTAAGCGTGAGGCATAGACTGTACACTAACGTTGCGAAAGAGATTGAATAATCCGACAGCGAGCTTGTCGCTTCCGCATTCGAGCAGAGCTCGGACTTCAATGTCAATGCCAGCCAGCGCGCACAGTCGCCCTTTCACCTTATATAACGAATAAGTGTTCTCCGCTCGGGCTCCTCTACATGTAACTATCGCTGTGCTATACTCGCCTCTTCTTATTATCTCAATGAGCATCGCAAATACTGCACAGCCGCTTTGCGCGTAAAGATATTTCGACGCTGTGGCCTCTCGTCCGCGGGAAATAATATGCTAATGCGATCGAGGAATGTCTCTCGCGTATAATCGACGGAACGACGCGCAATAATGGGAGTTTTATTTTTTTTTTTCTCGTGGCCCACCAACCGGGTGACGAGAGTCGTCGACTTTATCGTATGCTAATTCGTCACTCCCACGGATTATCATCATCGCTCGTACTCCCGTCCCGAATTTCAAGCGAGAGTGTCACCTGTTCGTGAGAAATCAATACCGCGGCGCGTTACCCGACCGAATCTGAATTCCATTAAACCTTTGATGTTCTGTTTTTTTTTTATTTCTTAAATTTTCATGCGATGTGAAATCCTCGCGTATCTATGAACGGGTCTATAAATAATCGTTTAAAGAAGCCGCAGCAACGAAAGTAAATGTTTGCATGACCTTCGAGAGGGCGTGCAATACCGCGGTCGGTAATAAAAACTGTAATAAACTTTTCTCGGGGATTCTGGCATGTACGGTCAAAAAGAAAAGTCTCATCGAAAGCCGAGATGAAATTCGCTTCCGATGAGAATTTCCTTTCGACCGTAAATGCGAGAGCCCGTGAGAAAAGTTGATAGAGTTTTTGACACCGACTGAGTCCGGAGGTCTTTCGTATAGTCTTAAGGTGATGGGAAAATTGTCTTTCCCTGGGATAATCGGCAGAGGCGAGAAAAGAAAATGTTCTTTTTCCTCGGCGGTCTGCGGTCTGAAATGGCATTCAGTACAGTTTTTGTTACCAACCGGGCGCAGGGCAGACGGCCGGGGTTTGCCACGTCGCCTTAAGGTGAAGTGCAACTCCTCGGTCGGTAACAAAAACTGTAATCCAAAATTCTCTGAGACGGTTACCTTGTAGGAAAAAAAAATACGAGAACGGTGCGCAGTAATTTTGCAGTTCACTGTTCTCATAATTTTCTCAAGAAATAAACACCTTGGGAGATTTTGGGTTGCAAAATTGCAGCTATCTCTCTCGCACTCATAGCGCTTACACTTCACCTTAAGGTGAAGTGAAACTCACGTGACGGAGCCACGAGTGTGAGATGGCGAAATTGGTCTCACGGTGAAACGAGAGACAGAGCGACAGAGAACGAGTTTTACTTCACCTTAAGGCGAGGTGAAACAAACTCAGTCGGTAACAAGAACTATAATCAATCAAACATTAACTGAATCTCTCTTGCACTCGGATGTCACGTGGTACATGTTTCACCTCGCCTTAAGGTACATCATTGGGATACATTGAAATTAATTTTTTATTTTATTTTATTTGTTTACGGGACACGCCCTTTTACAATAAAGTACAAATTTAAATAGAAAAAATAATAACAACAGTCTTTCGTTTCATGTAGTGTATCCACAATAATGAAATTAAATAATCACAGTGATATTTTTATCGTAAAGTACGAACAAAACGATGATAAATCGAGTTAATTTTTTTTTATTATTGTTCGCAGTGAATCGATGACGAGAAAAAAGAAAATTGGCGTTTGACCATACTCAGCCGATGTTCTTAGCCGTTACTTGAGGCCGGCGCTGTGGAAGACGGCAAAAGCCATCGGTAGGAGCGGACAAGGCTGCGGAAGGCGCAAGAGACAAGAGGAGGATGGAGCGATCGAAGCGGAGGGAGGGGAATCTCACGGCTGACGGTTGGCCGTGACTTTACTCAACTCAGGCGGCACTCCGGCACGGCGCAACGCGTCAATGTAGAACGGTCGTTGACTTCGCGGTCGGCAGAGAGAGGTACGTATACTCGCCGCCGCTTCGCCACCAACACCGAGCCACTCTCCTCTCTCCATTCCGGTGCGCCACACCGACACACACCGTGCGGACCGAGAGGAAGGTGCCCGGCGACGACTGCGCGCGCTCGCCATTCTCGATGCGAATTTGTGCGACACGCCGTAGATCGACCTACGACTCGCGCGCGTAATACTTTACACGGTATCGCTCCTCGACGTGTTGCACGTCACACGTACACCTACTATGTACCGACTGAGCGCGAGATAAACAAATAAAAAAAACTTAAATCTTTAGGGACGGTTTCCTCAAAAATGCATGAATCGATTGAATAGTACGATTTTGTTATAATCATCATCAACATCATTATCATTATCATTATAATCATCATTGATGTCATTATAATTGCAATGATCGCTCAATATAGTTGCAATAATCGTACAATATGATTGCAATAAATGTACAGTATAGTTGCAATAATCGTGCGATATAATTGTTATAATCGTAGAATGTAATTAGAAGATAAGTACAATAACCCTATCGATGTGCAATCTCTTTGCCCCAGAAGAACCGTGGCAGCGATTTCAAGCATTGGAAATTTACCCGGCTGATCTGCAATGTTCAAAGTTTCGCGACGATAATCGAGGATCGATGAATTTTTTTTTTAACACCGAGGAATGCGAAACTTTCGGCATCTCGTCACTGACCGACGCGATATTGCCACCTGGTAGATGAACCTATCGGGGTTATTGTACCGCGTAATACTTTGCGCAGCCATGGACACTTCTGCAACTAGCACGGGAGACTCGTAGAACCGGAAGTAACATTTTTGCTTTTCTATTGAAATTTTGTCGTGCAAAACGACGTTTGCATTATTATTATTTGGATTAAGATTACATTCGCCACCGAAAGGTTTTAGCTGTACATGATGAACGCGTACGAGAGGGCAACGTTCTCGTTAGATCGGTGTGCACACGCGCATGCGCACACTGTAACGTTAAATCGTCGCAAATCCACGGTCATCATTGCGGTAGCGCGTAATACTTTACGGTCTGTCCTGGTATATCACGGAATCGCTCAACGTTGCGCCATTTTCGCACGGAAAATGGCGTTACGGTACTTTTGCGCATTCACCTTGTGTACGTGTGTCGGTCGCTGCTGTGGCGTTCGCTGACACACACGAGAATCTAGGCTAGAGCGCGACGTGGCGAGCGAGAGATACGAGTTCTTTTCTTTTTTTTGCCGAACGGTATTCCAAGTTTTCCGGAAAAATGCTAAATTATCAACCCGACCTTGAGAAACCCAGCCGACCACTCGGAAAAAATTACATCCAATCTAAACGTTTTTTTTATCCAAGCTCAATTTACAAAACATAAAATCATTTTTCAATTAATTTTTTTATTGCAAACAAAAAAACAAAACAACAACAAAGCAAAATTTTTTTATTGCAATCAAAAAATTTTTTTATCTTTCGGAAATTCACTAATAAAGATGATTTCTCGATTTTATTTTTGTTTTTGAAAAACTTTCATTTTTTTCGAAAATGAAAAATAAGGATGATTTTTTGATTATTTCTTTGTTTTTGAAAACTAATGTATAAAAAGAAAATTACAAATAAAGATGATTTTTCGTCGCAGCGCGTATCACGTTGTCCTGCGTGATATGCCGGGTTCCACAAGGAGAGGGCAAGATCCTTTCGATTGGTGTCTCTTCCGAAAAGTGCAATGACCGCTCCAATAAAACGGTCCCCCACCACAGCGGTTGGTTCGCGATCGCGAAGAGGTAGATCGACTCGTGGTCGAGAGGCCAGCCTCCACCCCCACCCCGAAATCATTACATATACAGAGAAGTTTTGCAGTGAGGTCTGTTCCCTCGGTCTTCTCCCCCCCCCCCCTACCCGCTCCCCCTCCGAGGTGTTCTCTGCTTCACCAACACCAACGACAAGCACCGACTGCGTGTGGATACCGTTATGTCACATTAGTAAGCACCTGCAGGCTTTATTTGATCGTTCTTTCTCTCCCTCGGCTCTTTCGATTCTCGAGAAACGTGAAAGATCTTTCCGCTTGCATGGAAAATAAAATTCGTTTTTATGAACAAAATTTTGTCATTGCAAATCGATGGACTTTGTGGATAGATTATAATTTAAACAATTTCTGAAAATGCATCGAATATTCGATAAATGGATATTCACGGAAACAGCAGAAAACAAAAAAAGCTTTCATGGTTTCTTGAACAGGGATAGTGCAGTGGGGCCAGTAAATGAACGCTCGTTCAGTTAACTCTTTTGACTACGGTGATACACACTTTTAAAAAAATTAGGTTTGAACGATATCGGAAGCTTTTTTACGTGAACTGTTTCTGAAATTTCAAACACATGTGCGTTGCAATTTTATAGTTAAAATAAAGCTTCCTCTATGAGGAAGCAAAAAACAGTAAAATTTTAATTTTTGATGAACATTTATGTAGGGGAGACCCGGGCACAATGGCACAGCCGGGCAAAACAGGACTGTGAGAGCAAAACTCAATTTTCCAATAATTTTTGGATGCCCAATTTTGTCCTAACGATACATCCAGATTTTTAATCGCCACCATTTCAAAGTTATTGGAGAAGTGCATTTCTACTCATTATCCCGTTTTGCCCCAGTGTGCCATTTTGCCCCGCTCTCCCCTAAATTTCATATTTGGTATTTCCATTTTACAAATAAGTGCATTACTGTTCTATTAATGCGAGCAAAGTTCAAGTTGAGGTAAATTAAACTTACAATTTATTTTTACAGTGCAGCTCTTCGAATTCAGAAAAAAATGCATCAACAACCGACGCTCAATTCGAATCAGAATTAAAGATTCGGAAATTCAAAATGTCGAATATCAAATTTCAAATGAAGATTTCAGGAAAAATGTACGATTCAAAGAGTCAAAGAGCACTCAGCTTTGAAGCTAGTCAATTTCAAACTCTTCGTTCATTCACTCCGTCCTCTGCTTCAGCGGTCAGTCACGGGTGACGTCGCTAAACACCGTCGACCTGCATTGGAACTAGTTCATTTGGAAATTGTAAGCGATATCCACTTTGCGAAAAAAAAAAATATGTCCGACAACTGTTCGCCGATCGCCGACCCGTATGTGGGTCACGCCGTAGTTTATTGTTTGTTTAAGCGACATTTGCGACATAAAGGGACGGTGTACGAAAATTTCCACGGGGACAAATCGTAAACGAACGATTCCTCATCCACCTGGACACACTCGATCGGAAGTGGCGCGTCAGCCGAAAAGAAGGAACTTTTTTATTTTTATTATGTTTATTATTTGCATAATGATTCCCTTTAACACACCCAAGCGGTTGCGTGACAGTCCTCAATACTTGTTACTCGTGCAAGCCGTCCGTACTTACGAAACAAAAAATAAAAGATGACAAAAACGGTATAGGAATGCGGGCGCATTGAAGAAGTTTTTTTTTTCCTTTTTTTCTGCATCATTGCAGATTGTCCGAGTATAAATGGGCAGAGTAATAGCGCGTCATATATATATATATATATATATATATATATCCGACAGAAGGGATGCTGTCGTTTCTGCTGGCGTGCACAAATTCTTTCTTTTCAATATTACGTCCGGAGTACGAACAATGCGGGCGCACCATTGGTCCACTTCCGCCGACGCAACGGCCCCGTCGCGATGCTCCCCGTACATACACCCATATCCCTTTCGGACCCTTTCATTTTCCGATCCTTTTCTCGTGTTCTCAGTTTTACAACCGCTCGGAGCGCGCGTGCCTCTCGCGATCCCCGTGTCGCTCCGCCAGAGAGACTGTTCCGGGTTCTCCTTCCCTTCTTCCGCGCCTCGTTGTCGTTGCCCTCCCTTTCTATACACTTTTGTCATTCGGTTTCACCGGTGTGTGCGTTCTTTCTGCCTTTTTTTTTTGTCATCCTTCCTCTTCCGTCCTTACCTCATGCTCTTTCGCTTCAGTTCTTCGGATTTCTTTTTACACGTAACGATCCCGTTGCGCGAATACATATACGCCGTAAGAATAAAGGAGAGTAAGATAGAAGAGGAGAAAAAAAAGGTGAGCGCCCTCTCGGGGTTCCGTTCGAGATTCTGCCGAATGGCTCCCGCAGGAACTTGCTCCTTCGGTCTCTCACCGTTCATTTTTTTTTTCTTTTACCTCCCTCTCTTCCGTTTCTTTAACTCTGTTATTCACCTTCTCTCGCTTTTCTTCGCGTATCTCTCCTTCGCCCGAGTCCTCTCTCGCTTTCGGAGCAACGGTAAACCGTTATGTCATATTAGGAAATACGTGCGTTTAACGGTAGTATCCTCGACCGATGGTGTATGCGCGCTCGGGCCCGCGTTGCGCGCGCAGTTTCTCCGCTGGCGGCGGCGCACGGAAGCTCTCTGCTTCCATGGCTACTCGGCTAGAGCGAGCTCCGCTCGGGGATTAGACCCCTCAAGTCTCTCTCGCTAGTTTCTGTCTGCCCCCCCCCCCCCCTCGCACGCCCCCGTGTATCATTCGCGACGAGCGCATAGTGCGCGCAACACACCCGTCTCGATCTATCTACCTACCATAAACTTTTCTTTCTCCCTCGTCTCAGACCTTCCTGTCTCTGTTACACGCACATGTGGACGATAGCTTTGCCTCGTAACAGGTTTGTGAACCCGAGAATTCCGGCGAGCTCACCGACACACCGGCGAAGAGGCAGCGGGCAGCACGTGTGAGCCGAGGAGATACCTCGATAAGTTAGACCATAGCTTATCGTATATCGTCGTTGCATCAAGATCTTCATACGATTCCCGATATTTTCCCATGATTCTTTGATCCCGGCACCGAGGTACGTGCATAAACTTTGTCATTGAACTTTAATTTTTTTTAAATGTTGTTTGTATCGCGAAAGATGTAACGTCGAAATCGAGAGGGTAACATTTATTCACGTTACTCAGTCGGAGTTGCGCACTCTGACTTTTTTTTTCTTACCGTCGTGCGGATTCGTTTGTTTCGACTTGTTTCTGATTCGTATGGAAACGTGTAAGTGAAACCGGCGCAGACATGACCTTTCGGCATTAGAGGAAATAATTTAACCGATTCATTATTTCTTTTTTTTGCACTTTCTGTGACTAAATTTGTAATTGGTCTCTCGCTTCTGTTCGCGTCTCGCGGCTTCGCCGGGCCGCGTGCGCTTTTAGGTTACGTGCGAATATCTTACGGGCGATCCCGATTGGCTACCAACATTTTCTCACGATTTCTATTTTTTCGATCGTTCGACAATACATCTTCATTAGAGGGCAAAAAGGGGAATGTTACAAAATTTGTATTTTTAACTTGAGTGCAACAACGCGCCCTTTTTATTCCTATTCGCGCCTGCCGGCTCGGCCGGACCGTGTGCGCTTTTAGGTTAGCTATACCAATCTTATCGACGTTTTCTTGCCGGTAAGTCCGCCCATCTTACATCATGTATTTTTTAAGGTAAAAGTGAAACTTCTTCGTCGATAACAAACATTGCAATCCAAAATTCTCTAAAACAGTTAATTGTCAGGAAAAAATACGAGAACGCTAAACTGTGCACAGTAATTTTCTGCAGTTCACTATTTTCACAATCTTCCCAAGAAATAAACGGCTTGGGACATTTTTGGGCTGAGAATTTGCAGCTACCTCTCTCGCACTCATAGCGGTTACACGACACCTCAAGACGGGACTTTAGTTGAAAAATTACATAGTCTTTTAATTTAATCGTTTTCAATCAAATTGTTGCATCGAAGCTGAAAGACGATATTTCCTTATACGCGGTGAATTACCTCACTGTAAATCACATTCGATACAACTATATTATATTTTTCACGACACCGCGTGAATAATTGCATGTTGCCGAGGGGTGGTGTAGGAATATTCTCGGGGAATAATAATTATGAGCGGTGGTATATTAGTGAACTTGTCTCGGCTCTGTAGCATTAGCCTCAGTAGTACGGTCGTAAAACACTCGTAGGATAATTACCCTCGGCGCTGTGACTCGCTACGAGAAGATAGGCACGTAAGATAGGCAAATGCAACAAGTACGCGGTGCGTGCTTGTTCCTCTGCGGGCCGTATCGTTCCTCGTCGGTTAAATTCACGCCGGTCCACCTCTACGGCTTCGCTATCGAAAGGAAGCGGCGACGGGGGAAATTCGTTCGGACTCGTTATCCACGCGCGAACGCACTTTTTCCATTTCGATGGCCCTGCCGACCTTTGCTCTATCCGTACCGTTAGAGGAATACCCGCAGCGAACCCGCGGAAGAAAGGCGGACTATCGAGCGCCGAGTCACACTTAAGGCTCGACGAGGAATACTCATCGGTCGTTACCGCATCGACGAACACCCGTTCTAAAAACCCTTTAACAATGCGGTACACCGAGCGCGGTCTATGCATCACTTTTACCGATCGGCTTCATTAATGACTTGGGGTCTAATTTTAAGGAGGGCGTCTCGCTGCGCGCTCACTTCGCATAAGTTCGACAACAATAAGAGAAAATTGCAAGTACTTCTTGATGGTGGAAAAATCTGAAAAAAACATGAATACTGAGGGTACTGAGGAAATTAATTTTGCATAATAATAATTGCAAAATTTTATTAACAAATTCATCAAAAAATTAATTGGTTAACAAATTACCCGGTAACAAAACTTTTTTTTTTTTTATGAAAATGATTCGTTTATTTTTCTGAATACGTATGAATTTTTTGTTGCGATTTTGTAGCGAGATGAATTGTACGAATTGTAGTTACCTTGGCATTTTACAAGGTTTATTTTATTGTTATTATTCCACCTTCTGCAGCGAATATATTGTCTTATTTCTGTGGCGTATTCTCTCAATCTGCTATTGTGTACTTCGCCGATACATTTACGTATCGCGCTTGTAATTGGGCCCGGCCCGTTTTTACACTAATAAATAAAATTAAGTTTCGAACTCGAGGTCGAAACTCAGTTCGAACTTGATTTCGCGCTTAAATCTAATCTTAAGTTTGGACTTAAGATCGAACTCTAACTACGATCGAATTTAGTTCAGACTCAAGTTCGAACTTAAAAGCACACTTATGCTCGAAATTAAGCTCGAACTTAATGTAGGTCACGCAATGCAGTTTGGGCAAAAATTCGATAACAAGAGCGTTCTTAACTTCAAACTGACGTCTTAAAATTCGACCCTTACTGCCCTTGCGAGAATTTCAAGAGTTTTCGACAAAGATCCTCGCACAATCACTCCAGCTTTCGACCAAAAGCGTTACATTGCAAAGATTTCTGTCCTCGGAATTCAACTTCACAAATTTCGTCTTCGAGAAATTTGGCAACGTAACGTGTCGCGTTGAAAAGTGGAAGGTGATAATTTTAGCATAAATCGGGTTCTGAGGCGTCGTACTTGAAATTATTTGTTTTGAAACCGGCCTTCTAACATCTGGGACGGGGATGGTTATGTATTACACATAATTTGTGTGTGCTTTGAGCGAAATAGTTGCGAAATTAGGATCCTCGAGGAGACGACCAAGGTTCGGGAGGCTCGAGAGGCGCAGGTCAAGTCGGATTCAATGCCAACATAGGTTTCGACATCGGGTATTTTTTTTTTTTTTTTTTTTCTTTCTTTTTCTTCTCTCTGGGTTTTCTGTGTTTTTATATTCGACGCCTCCAT
>JAPYZC010003767.1:0-11720 GCA_030522665.1 Ichneumoninae sp. A BG-2022a
AGTAATTCGCGGGAGGGTAATAAAGTGTCGCCTTGGAAGCTTTCACGGGGAGTCGCCTTATCGTCGTGTCGTCGCCTGCGGACGTCTCTAGCGCGTGATTTCGTGTGTGTGGTTTTTACTATTGCCGCATCGATTGGGCCGGGTGAATGTAATTATTGTCGCGTTAATTCGGCCAGGGTAAATGGGGATGCGTTGTGCTGTGTTAGCCACGCCGGGTGTTTGTGTGTGAGATTGCCTTCATATCACGCGCGAGAAAATATGAGAGTCCGGGAGACGCGACCGTCGGTGTGTGTGTGAATGCGTGGTCGTCGAAGTGTGCGAATTGTGTACCGGGCAAAGATCTTCATGTACTAAATTGTTATTCGATTATTTACGGGACGAGGGTTTTACTCCGAGTCCTTCGGTTTTTCCCCTCATTAGTTTGTTTCTTTTAATTAAATAAATATTCGAGTCTTTGGTTCCCGTATTTCTTATCCAGCCACTCTACCCTCGAGATGACAGCAGCTTAGCCGGGACTGTTAGGTTTCTCTCTTGGTGCATTTCGGTGCACCTGGCGCCCATCCCGTACGGGAGAATAAAAAAGGGAGAGAAACTGGGGAATTAGGTAGGCGTTTTCCAGTTTGTAGGAAATCGCGCTACAACTAATAACATCTATCGATGACACATTGAACGGCACAACTCTGTGACACATTGTGCCCCACAACTCAGTGACACATTGTACCCCACAAGCAACTAACGATATTAATATTAAAAATTAATTATTTATCAAACTATATATACTGTAATATGGACATTGAGCGATGCACAGATCATTAATCTGTCTATTACGATCAAAAACCTGAACCGCGTAAAAAAGTTATGGAAAGTTTTACATTTTTTCTAAGAGCAAAAAATTTTTTTTCCAGGAGCCCAAATCCACTATTATTTTTTATATTTTGTTTACGAGCTGTCATCTAAGTTTTCTTAGGTCTGACAAAACTCAATTTAGCTCACGGTCTAACACAATAAGTTTCGAAATTTATGCACCACAAACCTCTGAGAAATCGATCGTAGCTCACTGTGCCCCGTGACACATTGTACCCTACTCTCCCCTACGGGCTGCGCTCTCGCTTAGTCGTGACGTCACTCCTGACCACGCTGTACGGAACGCAGGTATCGCTTCGCTTCCCCCGAACTCTCGTACGATAGTGTGTGCCGCTCGACTCACGCCCTCCAACACATTCATGCGCTCTCATCTACACGGAAGTATCTATACTCGAGGATCGTCGCGCAAAAGCAGTGTGTGTCTCTCTCTCTACGTCGTTCGTCGCCATTCGCAACGATCACTCTCACTCTCATAAAGGAGAATCGTTGAGACTCTGCCGCGAGCGGCTGGTGCTGACCACCACGTGCTCCCATATGCCGCGATCTCAGTGACTTATAGTGCGGATAATTTCAACTACTCTCACGCATTATAATAACTCTCGAGTAATAACTATTATCCTGTGTGTGAAAAAAAGGAGATCTCACGAATTATAAACGGCACCCGTCGGTATAAACAAAATTCGTGCAGCATCGTTATTTGTTCTCGCTCATTCTGTGGGCACAGCGCGTTCAAGTTATGATCTGCAAGTGACAGTTCGATAAAACTAAGGTTTCAACATCACTTCGGGATTACTAGGTCGTGTCAACGACATTATCGCACTATTAATTACCGTAAGTGCGATTACGATCAGTGAGCCGCTCTGAACATTTCGCGACTAATCAAGAGGACTGAGACTCGTGCACTGTCGTTTATACACCTGCGAGACACGTCCGTTTCAGTCTAGTAAAAATCACTGTATGTATTTTTACATGAAAATTCGCACTCGGTATCATACGCTTCCGTAACTCGTGGTTTTTTCACCCGTGGCAGTTCGTATCAAACCACGTAAATCGAACCGTATCGAACTCAATTCGATCATTTTCAACACGGTACCCACGCAGTCGGGACCGTGCAATAATCCTCATGGCCGACTTAGACGATTTCATTTACGAGCTCAACTCCGATGTCGCGTCGATGTCTCGCCTCCTGATCAACTTAAAGAAGATGGGTCCGCGAAATTTTACCGTGGCTGGGCTACAAACCCGAATCACCAAACTCAACCAGATTTGGGATCAATGCCAGGCAATCGACACTCGGATCTACAAAGCAGCGACGACAGAAGAAAGGATTTCGCATTCGTAGTTCACGGAAGAAACCTTCATCAAAGCTGAATAAACATATTAGGAGGTTAGCGATTTTATGTCAAATGCATTAGCAACGCGAACGCCATATGGCGGAAACGCATCCGTGGCCGTAGACGGTATGTTTAGGGAAGGGGTTCGCGGTAGCTCTACCCCGCTGCCTCGTATACCGATGCTACCGTTCTCTGGCTCTTACACCGATTGGGTCTCATTTCGCGATTTATTCGATTCTTTAGTCAACAAAAACGAATCTCTTTCGAACGTAGAAAAATTGCACTATTTAAAAGTCAGCATAAAAGGCGAAGCTAGTTCACTCTTAAAAAACATTACCGTCACTGAGGCGAACTTCCAAGTCGCGTGGGACGCCCTTCTTAAAAGATATAATCAATCACGACAAATCATCGATGCTCAGGTCATGAAATTATTCGATATTCCTGCCGTTGGCACCGAAAATGTTCGTGATCTAAAATGTTTAAGAGACCAAACTAGTGAAGCTGTCAGCGCATTATCTAATTTAGAGCGCAATGTGGATACATGGGTCGACATTCTAGCCTTTATCAACGTGCGTAAACTCGATGGAGTCTCCCGATAGAAATGAAAATAAGCGAAAAAAAGGAGTATCCCACGTACCAAGATATTAACAATTTTCTGGAATATCGAATTCGCGCTCTCGAGTCGATCTCGCCACCATGCGTGACGAAAACAAATAAACAAACATCGAATGGAAAAGGTACCATGAATTTAGTAAAATCCCATGTATCCACGGAGTCCAAATGTTGCGAGTGTAACGGCGAACACGCTCTTCATAAATGTGATCAATTTAAAAATAAGAATGCGGAGCAGCGTCAAAAAATCGTTCGCGACAAACAGCTGTATTATAATTGCCTGTCGAGTCCACATCACACGAAGCAATGCCCAAGCAAGCACACATGCTTTCAGTGCAAAAAGAAGCACCACACTTTGCTGCATAACAACGACTATCAAACTAAAAAGAAAACTGAGCAATCGCAGTTGAGTTTCCCATCCGGCAACTCGGTATCGAAAAGTCGAACTCTCGAAGCGTCGACACCGAAACCTGAGTCAACTCAGCCAGTTCCAACCACTAGCATCGAATCACATCACGCGTCTAAAAATCAGACATTAACAACTGTCATGTTGGCTACTGCTTGGGTACGGCTAGAAGCGCCAAACGGCCGCTCGGTTAAAGTCCGTGCACTGCTGGATCAGGGTTCTCAATCCTCGTTTTTAACCGAATCAGTCGTTCAAAGTCTAAAAGCCTCACGACAGAAGGTTCACACCACTGTGACCGGCATTGGAGGATCGGTAGCTGGTACCGGTCGCTCCAGTGTTACCCTCACACTCAAACCCTGTCATAGCAACAGTCCGGCACTGCAGTGCGAAGCCCTTGTGTTTCAAAATCTGACTTCGTCCGTACCAAAAGGTACCATTGAACATCAAAAATGGAATCATTTTGTCAATCTCGAGCTTGCAGACCCTGATCCAAGCAGCGCCGACCCGATTCAGCTTATGTTAGGCGCCGAAATCTATACGAATATCCTCCGCAAAGGGCTGAAACGTGGGCCATCGGGGTCGCCTCTCGCTCAGCAAACGATATTTGGTTGGGTTCTGTCGGGACCTATCGCAACCACAACCCGCGAGTCGTCTACAGGGCTCTCGACCACTTAGCGCTCTCGGAATCAAACCTTTCTGCAGCATTAAGACGATTCTGGGAATTGAAGGAAGTCCCACATGCTCCAACCTCACAGAGGAAGAAACAAAATGTGAAGCGCATTTTGCCGCGACACATCGACGTTTACCAGAAGGATGTTACACCGTAAAACTTCCGTTCAAAAACAATTTCGAACAACGTCGAAATTGGGGCTTCGAATCAAGTTGCTTTGAATTGGATGCTGAAACTCGAACGTAAATTCACGCGCAATCCCGATCTAGCAGCCTCATACTGCGAATTTATGCAGGAATATTTAGATCTCGGGCACATGGTACGAACGAATTTTAATTCCCCAGAATCTGATCCCGGTGTATTCTTATCTCACCACCCCGTGATCAAAGATAGCAGTACCACTCGCCTACGAGTGGTATTTAACGCATCGAGCCGAACATCGAACGGCACATCTCTTAATGACCATCTTATGATCAGTCCCAAACTTCAAGCTGACCTACCAGCAACCATTCTAAAATGGCGCGTACATAAATACGCGTTCACAGCCGACATTACGAAAATGTACAAGCAGATCCTCGTCGACCCTGATGACACGAGGTACCAACAAATACTATGGCGCTCCACGCCAAGTACACCTATAGCACCATATCGGTTAACAACGGTCACGTATGGCACGGCGTCGGCACCGTATCTCGCGTTACGGGTTCTTAAACAATTAGCTGACGACGAGGAGAAAAACTTCCCTTCAGCCGCAGCGATTGTACGTCAACAAATCTATGTAGACGATGCGCTATTTGGAGCTAACGACGAAAAACTCATCGAGTTACTTTCGCGAGGAAGTTTTACCTTACGAAAATGGATGGCAAGCCATCGTTCAAAGTCGAGTCGATCAAAGTCCTCGGCATTGGTAGGGTAGGGGAGGGCGGGGCAAAATGGCACAGCGGGGCAAAAGGGGATTATGAGACAAAACGCAATTTTCCAATAAAATTTGGATGGTGGCGTTGGCGGTACGTGGGGCAAAACGGGTTCGAAAATCCGGATTAATCGTTGGGACAAATTGGGGCATCCAAAAATGATTGGAAAATTGAGTTTTGCCCTCGCTGTCCCGTTTTGCCCCGCTGTGCCATTTTGCCCCGCTCTCCCCTACCAGAGACAGACTCGTTTTGATTTAACACAGCGCTACCAAAACGCGATCAGTAGCATAACAGTGGGGCTTCTGGATCCATTTATGTGCGTGTCACACGTACACGGACCGAAAGCGGGGGTAGCGCGGGTCACACGGACGCATACAGACTCGCGTACACCGAGGACAAATAAATTCCGGGAATTTAAGTAGGACGATGATATTCGGTGAAATCGTATGTGATATCGAGTGACATATGCTACGGTTTACCGAGATGTTTATTTCCCTGACGGCAACTCTTGTAAATAGATTTCAGTCGATGATATTCGGTGAAAAAAAAACAAAAATCGCGCGTGACATACGATGTCTTAGAATTTTTTTCCGACGGCGAATTGTCATAGCCGAGCGGGCGGTGGGCTTTAAGGGCAAACCACCATGGCCGAGTGAGATAGAGCATCGTGGGTGTATAAAGTGCCGTGCAGAAAGCGCAAGGGGAACATTCATCCGTGTCAGTGAAGAGACGAGAATTAACGACAATTTCTGCAAGTTATAAAACGCTCAACCATAACATTGAATTACATGTTATGTAACTGGTTTCATCGAAGGAAAAAACTGAACATCTAACGGACGTATAATAAAATTTGAATAGAAACAGTTTAATAAAAGATTCAATTTATTAAAAGATTTTTTGACATTTTTTCAGATAAGCAGACGACATCATCCTATTTTTTGGAAACGGATTTTCTCTTAAGATGTGTGAATCTGAGTTCAACGAGGACATCCCCGTCGATTTTTTGCCGACTGCTCGATGTGTTCGGAAGCTTGACGTTTCGGACGAAACGAAGAAAATTATTCTCGAGCTATGTCGTAAACGAAGATGTCAATTGTGGGGGCAGCGTAAAGAAGAGCAACGTCAACTACGAACCCTACAGGTTGAACAAAATCGGAAGCGTCGACGAGAACATCAGGCAGAAAAACGAGCTGCAGCGAAAGAAGCAAAACGATAAGTGCATGCCGAGGAGATGGAGAAAAAAATACAACTGTGGGAGGCAATGGTAGAAGAAGCAATATCATAATCATAACAGTGACGTTTTTAATTCAGAAAGACAAACAATTATTGTACAATGAGGATACAAAAATAAATATCAGTTTATTTTAAAAAATATTAAAAACTGTTCTTTGACATGTCAGATTCATTTATTCAACTGTTGTGTGAGTTATCAAACCCTAACCACTTTACGTAAAGTATTACCTCGCCTTCGAAGTACTTTTTCTACGAGATAAACTTCTGCATTCTTAACATTAACGAGTTCTTCCTGGTAGAAGCCACCTTCAATAGGTTGATTTCGATAGTCTATAAGTTTGTATGTTACAGGATCGGTATTTTGTACTTTGCTAATCGTAAAAATTTCTGTTGTCCAATTAGGTGTATAACCTTTCTCGAAAACATGTTTGTACTTGCTAATTCGCACTTTATCGCCAATTTTGTACTTTATTTTTTGCGTACGATTCACTTGATATTTCCCGTATACATTGCGTAGGATTTTCTTTTCATTTTGCACAGTGACATCTTTTGGTTTCATTTTAATAGTACGATGCTTGCTATCGTTGTAAGCTAATACCAAATCAGGTAAAATGTCTATTCACTTATAAGTGCCTCGCAAACTAAACTGTTTCCACATTTTACTCTTTAGCGTACGGTTGAAACGTTCGCAGATCGATGCTTTCAAGTTACTATATGTTGAGTACAGTTTAATCTCATAACGTTGTAACAGACATTTGAATTCGCTATTATAAAATTCTTTCCCTTAATCAACGTGCAGTTTTTTTGGTAAACGACCCTTTGCATATACAGATTTCATTGCAGCAGCGGTATCCTTTTCGCTCTTACTTTTTTATCGGTACAGCCCAAGCAAATTTCGAAAATATATCGATAATTGTCAGTGAGAATTTGTAACCATTGTTGTATCTTGCATAAGCTGCCATGTCCACAAGATCAGCCTGCCAGATCTCATCTAACCCGCGAATGCTTACATGACGACGTGGATAATTTCTTCTAGCAGGTCTATGAATTTCTTCCACCAATGCTGCCTTTTTTCCGTCCATTTTCAAGTGTTCTCAATCGTTCATCCAAAACAGCGATAACTTGAGAATTACGAAATGCCAATGCTTCTCCAGTTTTACCATCAGTTTCAAGCCGTTTAATTTTTTCGTTCACAGTTGACTGAAAAGTTTCGATTATCGATATGTTGTTTTCACCGTTGATACCAGATCTTTCCAATGTTCTCAGTCTCTCATCCAGGCTAACAATGAACTGAGAATTTTTTGTTGATAGGTCTTGTACCGTCTCAATGTCAATACGATGCTTCTTCAACTGAGCTGTAAACTCAGTTTGTAGTCCTTGGATTATTATGCCATGGTCATCCACAATATTTCGTAACGCAGACGTTATTGGATATAAAAGGCGGATTTCTTGTTGGATATCACTTTGCATTACACGCACAGACACAGCATCGTTTCGTTCTGTGGGATCTGCGACATTACATAATCTTTTATTGTCCATATCATATTGACCATCGACAGTAATTTTAAATCCATTGCCAGGAAGTCCACGACCACCACCGACACCAATGCTCTTAATGACACTTCTGCTCGTCAACTGACCTCCAAACACGTCAACGCTCATTATGATTGTTGGAATAAGACTGAGCTTTGACAGTCTCTTACGATCATTAATAAATTATACCAGCTTCACGCAATTCCTCAATAATCGAAATGATTTCGTTCGAATGGTTATTATTTCCGGCTGTTTGAGAGGCTAGGAGCAATCTTAGTCGTTCCACTAGTTCATTGGGACCGTTCCAATAAACATAATCCATTTTACTCTTTTTTCGAGCAATCATGTGACGCGGTAAGCCTTTACCCGAAGGATGAGATCTCTTCGGTGTCTTATTACGTGGTGAAGCAATCATAGTTGAAATTATGCTTTTGAATTTAGCACTTTTATCGTCGCGAATAGCATTATCGCTGCTATAATATTTTCGATAGGCATTTGTAAAGTTGAGAATTTCACGATATTTTTCCCTATCATTTACACTCGCGAGAGTTTCATCAGGTATTTTTTTAAAGAGTAATTCGAGTAGACCTTCGCTTTGTTGATATTCGTTATCACCAATACGGATGGTATTATCATGAAATGTGATTGATGAATTACCAATCATTAAATTATTTCCCTGCAGCTTACGCACTCCGTATGAGGTATCAAGGTTTTTTTGTTCCTTTGAATTAAACATTGTCAAATAATGTTGGCTCAAATTTTCCTCTTTCAAATCAGAATCTCGCTTCCCTTCCAACGAATCAACAGCATTATCATCATAAGCCGTGACAGATGTACGGTCAAAGGTGTTATCAAAGGTATGATACATGGTACGATCGAATTCATCATCTTCGACCTTGTCTACTTTTTCTTCTTCTTCTTTTTTTACAGCCAATTCTGATTTTACCGACTGGTCAACAAGCTTTCCCAGTGGTGTTACTACAGGCTTGAAGACTTCGCTCATCGCCATTTCAGATGTCATTTTATCCAACATTAACATTCTATGCTTTCGACGAATTGCCTCGCTTGCGTTTGCGATTTTACGCAAGGCATCCTTTTCCTTGCTAAGTTTTGAACTTTGCATGTTGACACTTTCAAGCTTAAATCGCGACTGCGCTTATTTCTTCAGCGATTGTAAATTTATAAAACAATCAAATCCTTTTCTATATCGACACTCGTGTAATTCACTATCCTTGTCAATCACGACAAACCCATATTTTTCATGATTCCAGCAGGCAAAGCACAGGTCTTTAAATTGTGCATATGTCATATCGGTATTCACATGATCGTCATAAATATGCTTCAGATTCATTTCATCTTGTCGAAAAAGTATCAATAGGTTTGCGTTATCTCGCACTAGGTGTTTGGGGATGCGAGCATACGTCTGACAGAGATAGAAACAATCGACATCTCGATGCCTCCCCATACAGAAAGCTCGAATATTATCTTGCTTCTCACAAGCTACATCATCAAAAATCATGATTCAGTTTGGAAGTGCGTCTTCTGGTCTAATGACCTCTTCATTGTCTCTAAAAGAGAAATAGCCCACACCTCTTACAGGTTTGAGAATTTGCTGCAGAAACTGGTATTTTGGTTGATTGAGTGATTTTGAATAGACGTAGACATTTTCAAATATCTAACCATGCGGATGTGTGATAGACGTATGAAAAATAAAAAAGGGAAAGGTTTAGTCAACACGCTCATCCATAAACTTCCAATTGAGCTACATCTACCCGGTTATCAATATTGCGGGCCAGGCACAAAATTGGCGAAACGTCTTGCTCGCGGAGATCCAGGCATCAACCCCCTCGACGTAGCTTGCAAGGAGCACGATATCGCCTATTCGAAAACACGAGAAAATCCAGAAGCAAGAAAAATCGCTGATAAAGTCCTCGCTGAAGAAGCTAGGAAGCGAGTTCACGCGGAGGACTCAAATTTTGGAGAAAGAGCTGCTGCTTGGGGGGTGGCTAATATAATGAAGGTTAAACGGAAATTTGGTATGGGGATGAAGAAGAAGAAGTTGACAACAGCAACACTGGGAACTATCATCGGTGCAGCAAAGAAATCTATGACACCGAACAGTGATTCCCGTCAAGTTATCAGGGCAGCCCTCAAAGGTGCACGACGAGCTGTGAGGAAAGCGGGTGGGAGACAGAAAGTGAAATTGCCACGCATTCTTCCTGTACCAAAAAAAATTGGGGGATTTTTGCCGTTTCTCATACCAATATTTGCAGGCTTGAGTGCCACCGGAGCTCTGGCAGGTGGTGCGGCTGGTATAGCGAAAGCAGTTAATGATGCTAGTGCTGCCAAGCACCAATTGACAGAAAGTAAACGCCATAATAAAACAATAGAAGCTATCGCTTTGGGTAACGACTTTATCTTAAACCGTACAAAAAGGGTATGGGTTTGCATTTACAACCACCAAAAACGTATAAAGCTACCACATCGAGCACTCACCGACGCTGATCTAATAAAGTATGCTAAGGTTCTGAAGATTCCATATTTTCGAGGAGTTTACATGCGAAATGAATTGCCGAAAAGCGGCCCTCGAAAAAAAAGAAACGGCTATTGTAAATCTTGATGATAAGGATGGTCCTGGAACACATTGGGTTGCATACATGATGAAAAATAATGATGTTTCATACTTCAACAGTTTTGGCAACCTTCAACCACCACATGATTTAATGAAATATTTCGGTGTTGGTAGCACTGTACAATAACAATCATGAAAATTATCAAAATTACGATACAGTTATATGTGGTCACTTGGTCTTAAATTTCTCAGTGGAAATCTATAAAGGTGTTCCATCACGTTTTGACCCATCTGTTAAATATCAACCGCCATGGGTGATTCTTTCACGCTGACTGTATCAGGAACGAGCTGCATCCTGGAGGCTCACTATTTCCCGCCTATTGAACTATCACCACTGAAAAATTACACTCTCGGACTCGTTGAATTGCTCACCTTCAATTCGATTCGAAATATCGACGTTCGAAATAACAAGTTCTATGTTGGGCTAGAAGTAGTCACTATTCCCACTGGAAGTTATGAAATTGAAGATATCGAGAGTTACTTGCAGAGAGCACTGTCTCACAAAAATATCTCTATTAATTTGAAACCTAACAACAATACTCTATGCACCGAAGGCAAGTGTGATCACGAAATAAATTTTATACCCAATGACTCCATTGGTCGATTGTTGGGCTTCGCACCACGACGCTTGGAAGTTAATGTCACGCACAAATCTGACTTGCCAGTGGCCATTCTCAAAGTAAACTCTCTTCGAGTTGAGTGCAATATTAAAGCGGGTGCTTATATAAACGAGCAACGAGTGCACACCATCCATGCATTTTTCCCAATCGTTCCACCTGGATATAAGATCATTGAGGTGCCATCGCACGTCATTTACCTTCCGATCGCTGTGCAGTCAATAGATCATCTCCAACTGAAACTTGTGGATCAAGACGGAGAATTCGTAAATTTTCGAGGTGAAACTATAACAATAAGATTGCACGTGAGATCATCGTGATGGGTATAGTGTTTGACACCAAAGTTGGACACAGTTATAAGAGTGAATCAACATGCCGAAGGACAGTCAGTCGTCGAGCACCTCTCACGAAACTTCATACTATGGGAAAGAGCCAGAACCATTGTTGAGCAAAGCTAACTTTATTAAACATGCTCCACTCATCGTTATCGATTGTTCAAAACAAAATGAGTTTCTAAAATCAGGACCAGTCGATATACGTCTGGAGTTTGAGTCAACCAATCTTTTCCCTCCACTAACTTCAGCGTATTGTTTGATCTTGCATGATCGTATAGTTGAATATAACCCTATCAGTGGTGGAGTGAAAAAGTTGGTATAAAATCTTAGAGAGTAACGAAATTTAGCTCAGTTTCATGACACACCTGTCTGAGAATCTTTCAAGAAGCTACACATAAGAAATGCAATCGACTTTGATAGAACAAATCCAAAAAAAAATGGAGTGTGTAGTGGGTCTTTAAGGTTTCAAGAGACCCACACGGAAATTTATATATTTAATTTATATGTGAAATATATATGAATATATTTGGTATGTATTCACATATATTTAACATACACCTCCCTTTTTGT
>JAPYZC010003768.1:0-35972 GCA_030522665.1 Ichneumoninae sp. A BG-2022a
AAAAATAGTGTGTAGGCTGTGGCTACTTGTTCGTTGAACATAATTGTTGATAGTACGTGAGGTCATGTTTTGTCGTACCTAAGTTACTGTAAAATGCGCATTGGTTGATCAATGAAATAGCTATAAATTGCTCCATCTTCCGGTCCATAAAAAACTGTTACAATTATCCACCTGTACAGTAGAATTGCGAAAAATAGCTGGGATAAGATATACAATATACCATTTCTGCTATGATAACGATGGATTAACTTTCAATTTTCTACAGTCCTGTATTCGTCTCGTAATTCATTGCCTCCCATTACTTCGTTTTAAAAATGTATATTGGCTGATCGATGAAATAACTCCAACAAGAGTAATGGAGCCGGCTGATAACGTGCGCTGTCGGAAAATTGCTTCATCTCTCGGTCCATCAAAATCTGCTATAAGTATACACCTGTACAGTAGAATCGCCAAAAATAGCTGGGGTAAAATATACAATATACCATTACAGCTGTGATAACGATGGATCAAATTTCGATTCTGTCGGTCCTGTATTCATCTCGTAATTCATTGTCTCCTAATAGTTCATTAAAAAAATTGTTTGTAGCGTTTGGATAATTGTTCGTTGAAAATTGATGTTATTACTACGTGAGGTCTCGTCGTATCGCACCCAGGCTACTGTAAAACGAGCATTGGCTAATTAATGAAACAGCTCCAACAAGAATAATTAAGCCGGCTGATAACATCCGCTATCGGAAAATTGCTTCATTTTCCCGTCCATCAAAAACTGCTATACTTATACATCTCTACGGGAGGATCACCAAAAATAGCGGGGTAAGATATACAACATATCATTTGAACATATCATATGATTTGAATATACAAACGTGTCGTTTTATTTCCGGTGCCATTGACATTTTTAGTTTGTTCTTTTGTTTACAAAACTAGAGCCGTATGATGCGATCGGAACATGAACAAATAAAAAATGGTGGACGTTTGTTGACAAAAAGTTGTTGTAAAAAGTACAAACTTTTCTTTACTGTGTACGGTCCTGAATTCGTCTCGTAAATCATTGTCTTCCATTACGTCATTAAAAAATAAATTGTTTGTACACTTTGGCTAATTCTTCGGTGAAATTAAATGATGTCACTACGCGAGGTCGTATCTTATCGTACATGTAATCTTATCGTATACGCACTATAAAATGCGCATTGGCTGATCGATGAAACAGCTCCAACAAGAGTAATTAAGCCGTCTAACAACTTCCGCTATCGGAAAATTGCTAATCATCTCCCTGTCCATGAAAAACTGCTATACCTATATACCTGTATGGTAGGATTGCCAAAAATAGCTGGGATAAGATATACAATCAAGTAGGAATGAATGCGACCGATGAATAATTACACAATTAATTAATTAGTCAATACCGTCGTACATAACGGAAAAAGTGCTAAATCGCCGGTTGAAGCAGTCGCGAAGAGCAGCGACTCTGGCGCATTCGAAGCATCCTTGAGAATTTCAATGGTCGAGGACATTTACTTTAATTATGTAAGGACGCTATCACCTTTTACGCAACAAGCGCCAATTAAAAAGGTTTCACGGTATAAACCGCGTCGATACAACAGCGGCGTTCCTGAAGTTAATTCTACACAGAAGCTTTCTATACACGTGTATCGTACACGTATGTATCATCGCACGTACGAGCCGTACATGCGCTTGAGCGATCATGTTACATACCCTATGTCTACCCGTCGAAAAGTGGCTCCGCAGCTCCACGGTAGTAACGACAAAAACGATCAAGAAAAAAAAAAAAAAAAACCTTGCCGTCTGACCAATCAACGGAATACTGTTCCACCATAATCCGCGATCCCTGCTCTCTATCTCCTATATTATTAAACAAATATCCACGGCAAAACCATCAGTGTTCAGAGCGATCGAACCAGTCGAAAGAACAATTAAAAAAAAACAATCTACCTCATCTCGAAATTTGCGAGTCGTCGACGGTTCGCAACGACGACGAGGAAAATCGTTCGAACGCCGGTAGAGAAAAGTTCGAACAGGTGAGGAAAGCGGTGGGTGCGGCCATCGATGACCGAGCGTGGGCCCACAACGGATCAATACTCTCCCGGCTTCTTCTCGGTACGAGCCACAGCGAGATTTACGTTACTCGCCGCGACGTAGTCGACCTCGTGCTGGTGCGGCTTATCGCCGGCGTGTCAAGCTCGATCGAGGTCGTGTCCCGTTCATCGTTAAACGTTATCCGACCGGTTGTCAATCCTGACGGGGCTCGTGTTGGCGATAGAGTTTTCGGCCGGTCGAAAAGCAAAGGGTGACTCGGTGTCTGTCGAGGTGGGGGAGTTCGCAACGGTGAGTCAACTCCTCCGTACACCCCTGGCCGCCCTTGCGACATCTCCGGTAACACGCCACCCCGTCCAGTCGCGGATTCCGGTAGCACAGTCGGAGCGGCGAAGCATGCAGCAGAGATATTGCGACGCATTTCGCACGAGCCTCGAGTGAAATCTGAAAAATAAATCGTTTGGATTAAGTGAAAGGTTCGCCCCGTTGGAAAATCGACTCGATCGGGGCGGGGGGGTGGCGGGCAGAGGGAGGATTCGGAACGACTCGGGACGGTGTTGAAACAACTCTGTGACAATGACTTCGAAGGTACTCGTTAAACTACCGACGGTGCCGTTCTCTCAAGTACGTACGAAACACGCAACTAAATCGACGATTAAAATGCAATGGGATGTTTGTTGAGCACATTTTTTTTATTTTTTTTTTTTTACCTTTTAGGGTAAAAAGTCAGCACCGGAGTTGATGACATTGCCAACGAAGAACGATGGTCCCGCACCAGTTCGGCCACACCAGACAGTCAACGGTGACAGAACAGCTCAGCTGGAACAGAACATGAAATTTCTTCAGGAACAACATCAGGCCACCCTGGTGGCTCTTCATCAAGAGGTCGAGACGCTACGTCAGAGAAACAGGGGTAAGAGAAATCGCCCGGGAATACTTTGGGTGTTTCTTGTGGCTACAGTGTTAAACTTTTTTTTTTATTTGATGCACCGGACTGGAAGTTTTTAGGCCAAAAGTGGTACATTAAATTTAATATACAATTGTGATGATTAGTTAATTAATTTTTACAGTGAAATTAAAGTAAAGAAGTGGATTTAAAGCACTTTTATAGTAAAATTAAAGTAAATTATTAAAAGTAAGTATTCCCAAAGTTTTTAATATACTGCAAGATAATTTTTCATCACAATTGTAAATGAAATTTAATATACCAGTTTATACATAAAAACTTGCAGCACCTGTACATTAAATTTCATACAAATCTTTTTTACAGTCTATGATATTTTTTTTTCTTCAGATTTGCAATTTCAACTGGTCTTCACTAAAAGCACAAACTGCGTGCAGGGCAGCACGCCTTCCTCACCGGAGGACAATTCAAACGGGTTTGTGAAAACAAAGGTACGGTGAGCTCTGGGACTGTTGGCTATATGTTTCCGTAGTTTTTAGCCCTTTAGCTGCCGACATGGTATATTTGCATCAATGGTCAAAAAACTGTTCATTTGCATGCAATAATTCGAAGAACCCAATGTTTTTCCAACTACATTTTTTTTAAACAAATTTCTGCGAGAACCCTTTTAACGAAATTACGAAGGGCCTGTTGCACATATTTGCTTCAACCAGATTTTCATTTTACAGACAAAATTTCATTTGGATGCCATAATTCGAAGAACTGCATTTTTTTCCCAAGTGACTTTTGTTTTTTTACACATTTCTGCGACAAAATTATTAACGAAATTGCGAATTGCCTGTTGCACAGGGAAGCCCGTCGTGCGTCAACGTCACGCCTCTACAGGTCGAGCTCCTCGAGAAAGATTTAGACGAGATAAAGGTCTCGTTCAACGAAGTTAAAAAGCACAATCAGTATCTGCTCGAAGTAATCGACAAGCAAAACAAGTACGTGCACGGAGATCCGCGACTCGGGACGTAATCGAGTTCCTTCTTGATCTAAAGATGTTTTTTTCTTTTTTGGCAGAAAATTACAACAATCAGAAAAACGCAAAGAAAAGTCGGAAATGGCAGACGTGGGTGTCCAAGCGGGTGAAATAGCCGAGGCTACCGAGGGAGATCTGGCGGCGCGTCTCGAGGACGCGGAAGCGATGGTGAAACGTTTGCGTCGCGAGAACGAGGATCAGCAGAGGGAATTAGCGACGATGAAGGCGGCTTCGATCAATGGCGGAAGCAGAAGCGGTAGCGGCAGAAATCGCGGCCACGACAATGGTCATCACAATCGTGGGGGCCAGGGTAACACGGGACCGGGACCGCATTTTCACAAATTTCCACCCCTCCAGACCCAGAGCTATTGGCACGGCGGAGCCAGAGGAAATCACAGGTGAGATCTTCGTCAATTTTTCAACATCCACTGAAACCTGCGTGATAAAAAAAAAATTTTAATACATGCTCAGAGTATCAAAATTCACTTGACGGTACCCAGAAAATAAATATATTTTTTTAAACATATTTAGTTTCCGTGAAAGAGATGAATATTTTTGGGTGAAATATATTTATATTTCATATATGAGAGATAGTAACAGTAGTAGTGAATTTATTGATGAATACATAACGTGTAACAGTTTTTGATAACTAACAAACTTAACCTTTCACGTACGGGAGCCGCGGCACATTTACACTGAAAAAAAAAAATTTGCTTGCGGGTTGCCAATGAAAAAAATGTTTGTTTCAATTTTACTCTGAATTCTTACAATTCCGTATGATATTGAAACAACGACAGCAAGACTGTCAAGGTGACATGTTATCGTTTCAATTCGGTATGAAATTGTACGAATTCAGTGTAGAATTAAAACAGCTTTTTTACTTCTTTGGCAGCCCACAAGCAAATTTTACTTGAATCAATGATATTTTTTTTTCAGTGATACATCTCTACCACTCACAACTCTAGAAGATAACAACTCTACCAGAAAACATCTCTTCCCGATCATCTCTACCATATTACAACTCTACCACAATCTCTACCACTGAAGAAAAAAACTATGTCGGAATTAAAATAAAACTCTACCGGGATAGAAGGCTACCGCCTAACCTTGTATTCCGGTAGAGTTTCATTGCAATTCCGGTAGAGTTTTATTTCAATTCCGGTAGTTTTTTCTTCAGTGGTAGGGATTTTGTTAGAGTTCTAATACGGTAGAGTTGTAATATGGTAGACATGTTTTCTCATACAGTTGTTATGTGGTAGAGTTGTTGGAGCAATTTTTTTGGTTATTATCCGGTAGCTTGTTTTCTGGTACAGTTGTGAGTGGTAGAGATGTAAATGTCGCGTGGCCTCGCACCTGTGCACGTGAGCGCGAGTGTGAGATGTAAATATAAATTTTGAATAATAATAGCTCACTATATATTCACGATAAAAATATTATTTTACACACATATAATATCGTCAAAATATTACTCTTCAATGAGTTCTTTCGGAATTTCGGTATCATCAATTTTTTTTGAGATATAGCAATTTTTGTAACGCGCAATATAAGTACTCGCTGAGCGAGGATCCCAGCCGAAAAACCCGGCGTAAAAAAAGTTGTTTGAAAATTAATGAACGATATTGGAGCTTTTTAAATAAATTGTTTCTGAAATTTCAAACACATGTGCGTTGCAATTTCACAGTAACTTTTTTATTTTTAATGAACATTTTTGTAAGCGTCAAGCAAACTATTTGTAATTTTAAGATCTGGTATTTTTATTACCACTTTTTATTACCCAAAAAAGTGCATTAATGTTCAAATAATGTAAGTAATGTAAGCTAATTTCAAGTTCCAGTACATTAAATTTACAATTTATTTTCACAGTGCAGTGGTGAATTTATCGACAATACATAACATGTAACAGTTTTTTTATAACTACCCAACTTAAATTTTATCATGCATATTGCATATTGCCAATATCGGAGACATTTTTTTCCTGTGAAACAAAATGTCCAAAAAATCTAAAACATCTCGTTCTCCGCAGTTTCGACCACAACACGGAGTATCACCGGAACGGCAGAAGACGGCAGGACAAACAACAACAGGACCGCGATTCCGGTGTGGACGGTACGTCTTTGCCACAGCTTCGTAACAGCAACGCAAAACCCGACTCGTCCAGTTATCCTCCGTTTTTCCGATCGCGGGGTTGCCAGGATGAGGTCGGGGAATATTATCGCGAGCGCGGATATCGTAAGTACAGAGGTCAGAGATCCCAGAGAGACGCGGATACGCAAGAGCATCGTCGCGATTTCAAAGAAAGCAAGCAGGACCAACAGCAGAGAGACGCGACGACAAACAGTACGCAAGCTCCGAGAAAACAGTAAAATTATTTTCTTACTATTTGATTATTATTATTATACTCTCAACGAAGTGTATTACGTTGATGCATATATTGCTTGCGCGGCAAACTCTGTGTTTTAGTTCGTCAAAATAGAACGAATATACACTACTTATCCGGAAATTAAAAAAAAGAAAAAAACTAAATAACAAAAAAAAAATAAACATAAAGATATTAAAAAAAAATCTTCAGTAGGGGTATTGCAGACGACAAGTCACGAATACTGAGTGATCAGAGGGTATTTCTCGTATGTAGCTCGGTGGCTAATTATGTAAGCCTGGCATCTGGTAGGGTAGCAGTCATAAAGAAAACAACAAAATATATTGAATATTTACAATCGTGTTAGGCGGGTTTACGTCATATATTACATCATTTTATTCATCATTAGATCGTGTAATGAAAAAAAAATGATAATGATTAAAAGGAAAAAAAAAGCAGAAGTTACAAAGAGGTTCTAGGGAGCACGTAAATTACTGCGTCTAAACGATGATATTCAGGAAATTTAGGAGAGGGACTGAACGCAATGAAAACAAAGGCTTTGGATGTTGGCGGAAATCACGCGGTAATCACAAGAAAAACTCATGAGGTTAAAAGTGTGACGAAAGAAAAATGTTTAAAAACGTTCGTATTTGATGGATACCCTTGTGCAACAATATGCTCTTAATCTTCTAATGTACGCAAATGTGTATTCACCGTGTTGGGTATATTATTCACACATAGCATTATCGGCGAAGAGTGCGGGAACAGAGAGAGATTTTGCCTCCGCGAGCAGGCGAAAGTTGTCGGGATTGATATAGACACCATTTTGTTTGGATTTTCACGATGGAACCCATGATTTCTTTTTCATCGCGTCCCGTAATTCTTTCCGACATTCATCACAAACGATTTGACTTACTCCTCACTCGTTTACGCGCGAATCAATGAACCTTTCACACAATTATTATGCTTTGTCATTCCTCCAAGAATCGTAGAAAAAAAAACCAATTCGTACGGTTATCCGAGGCTCGAGAGAGAGATTACTCAGTATTTTTCATTGGTTATGGTTACGATGAATCGTGTACCGAGCGACTGGCTCAATGTCATCGCCGAGATAAATTGCGCGATGCATGGTTATGTCGACGGAGAAAAGACAAAGAATAACCATACAAACTAGCTTCTCATCGGAGATCTACCTGTTGATCCTGCTTTCGATTCGTGAAACACGCTTGTACGGAAAAATTTTCTTGTCGAAAGGTGAAACACAACACCCCGTCGGTTTATACCTCGTACATATTTTAATCAATACGTCGATCTCTTTAGTACACATATTAAAAGTTAAATATGTATACGCGACACACTGGATCACGATCTCTGAACTTATGTTAATTGTTGAACAACGTTTTTGTCTCCGAAGTAAGCGTAACACTGTGGCGCGCGAATACTACTTGTCTACGCTCGTGTGTTAGCTTGCCGAAGAAGGATATGCCGAAGCAAGCGAAATAAATATATGCCTCGTATTAGCCAGATTGAAGTATAACAAACTTAAAAAAAAATTATGAGGTACAAGACTATATATATGTATGCTTGAATGGGTGATATATATTAAATCGATTAAATGAATATTGCACTAACCGAGAGTTTTTGTTTTGATCGTTAATCCCTCATGAACAGTCGAAGCCTTGCAACGTTTATTTCCAGCATTTTCTCTCGTTCGAAACTACTGGTCCAAGCAAGACCAGTTGAGGCGCACTGACTGTGCTTCCGTATACAAACCTGCACGGACCTGTTCAAAGTGTTTACATTGTTTCAGTCGCTGATTATGGGGAACGCCGGCCTAGGGTTATATCTCAGCCAAACTAATTTTTGGACGAAAAGTGACTAGGACAAAAATTCAAATAACAAACGATGAGGTACTATCATGCGACGATAAAGCAGGTATCCGCAGTGCAAACCAGCGGTTAACAAGTTTTCAATCGTAACGATAATAATCACTGAGTGTTTTTTTTTTCGATTTATAAATGAAAATCCAACGAGAATGAGCAGAAAATACTTCTGGGATGTGTTTTCGAGATGCACTTGCCGCGCGCCACCGACACTGTCGATAAAATTCCAGGTTAGATAAACTCTTAACGAACGAGCATGAGGGAATCAACAGATGCAGGATTAAAGGAGCTGCTGCAACGACGACGAATGTTCATTTTTCTTCACGACCTGCGTCATTCTATCGCCGGACTAGGATTGTACCCCGCCGAACTGATTTCCAGACAAAAAGTAACTTGGATATAAGGTGAGTTGAAGTATCATCGGACGTTGTATTGAATTTTACATAAGCTAATACTTTGCTTTTGCGCGAAATGTCTACGATCTCCGAATGCTATACGTTACAGGTTTTCCTACCGACTGAGTCTGTTTCACCTCGACATAAATTCAAATAATAAGACGAGGTATTATTATCCGGCGATAATGAAGGTATCTGCAATGTATCGATCGCCGTCCCGCTTTGCCTCGCTCTCGACCTACATTTCCCACGTTTCCCGGCACAAAGCCTTATCAACGGACAGTCTTCGTATAACCGTGTATAACATTCACCCGGCATTTAAGAACTTTACGATCTCAACGACAGTAATCACCGAGTGTCCTTTATTTCCGATTTATGAATGAAAACCAAACGTGAATGAAGAGTAAAAGCGCCTCGGATTTGTGTTCCCGAGATATCCATGCCGCGAGACGCCGATACAGTCGATAAAACTCCAGGTTAGAAGGACATTTAACAAACACGATCATGACGGAATCAACTAACGCAGGATGCATGGAGCTCCTGCGACGACGAATGTTCATGGCCATAGCGTCGAGCGTCGTCGCCCAATTTCTCTTCATGAGCTGCGCCATTCTGATAACGAATCTCAGCGTAACTCACCCTGTCTCGTGGATACGCGACACCTGGTCCATCGTTACGTGTTTGCGAATGTGGTGCTACTTCCTCGTACTCGCCGCCGTTATTCTGCTGCAGGGAATAATATGCAGCAAGAATTATCTCAATTCCCCGATCTACCGTAAGAGCAGATTCGACGCTTTCCGCGCGATGTTCACGCCTCACAATGTTCTCGTCGGAAGTCTCCACGTAGCTATCGGCGTGGTTCTCGTGTGGCTGCATCTCTCCCTCGAGGACGGCGAGTACGGATCTCTGGCCAAAGAATGCAAAACCATAGGCGGCTCCTGCCTCGTCGAGGAACACTATTTTCTACTCCTAGGCGGCTTATGGACAGGAATCTACTACTTCGCCAAGACGAACTTCCTGGGTCTTCGGTACTTGCAGTTTCCCATCGTGCCGCAGTCGAAGTTCATCCAAGTCAAACGAGGCATCGGAGCCATCCTGCCGTCAGCTATGCTCGGCGCCGTGTGGCCCGCTCTCTATCTGCTGGGATTTTACTACTTTCTGGGAACTTACTTTAGAGGCGCAGCTGCCTCGACTCTGTTCCTTGCCCTGGAGGGCGAGCCTCTGGACGGAATATCCAGGCTGCTTAACCCTTCGCTGATCTTCCATATCTGGCTGTACGCAGCGTTGTTCGTACTGACTATGAACACTATGCATCTGCTCTTCCAAGCTTATCTCACCGAATGGACACCCTTTGATATCAATAAGAGGGCTGTGTTCAACAACGAGGCTCAGACCGTAACTCTTTCGGACGCTCTGGGCATGGACGAGGTGCCGATAATGCAGCATCTCGGATACCTGGACCTCGTCAATCTCGCGCAGAAGGACAAGACGCGACGAGCCTGCCTCTTCACTCTCAGCCAGCCCGGCGGTCATCCCTACAACTGGAACTGCGTGATGGAGCAATGCGTCAGACTCATCAGACGTTTCGCCGCCGACATAAACGACGTTTGCTCGGTGAAGCAGGAGGTCCGTGCCTCGTCGAACGAAAAGACCACCGCGGACGTTCTCGACAAGACTTACGCTTATCACATGAGAAATCTCGTTGCGAGCCAGAACGGCGGAGATTCGCGGAACGACAACGATATCGCGAAGGCGGAAATGCCGAGCGAACAGTTGATCGTCGGTTACTTCAGGAACAAGTGGGAAAATTTCGTCTCCTATCTGCTGTCGAAACCTCTCATATTTTATTTTTTCGGCGAGCGGAACGACACTAAAATTCGTCACTCGCTGTTGAGCGGGCAAACGGTTGTTTGGGCCGCCGATGCGATATCGTCGCTCGCCGTTGTGTCCCTCAAGGAGGATCCTTACGGTGTCGTTCAGAAAGACGTGCCGTCCATCGTCGAGACTCTCCTGGCGCTCAAACAGTCGTTGGACAAATTGCAGAAAACTAATTTTCTGATGAGAAAACCACAGAACGACGACAAAACTATCAGGCAGATACTGACCTCGCTGAGAATGGCGACGAGGCGCAGCATCTACAGGATCGTTTCGAATTTCCGAGATTACATCGACGACTTGGCTCTCGAGCCCCAAGTCAGAGATCAGCTACAGAGCTTCCTAGCGTACAGGGAATAACGACCATGATTCTTACGTGCCAAATTCATGAGCCTCCTTTACTTATTTATTTCTCCCGATTTATCGACTGCATTAATACGAGAGTAAGAGCGACGGGTGCATCTTTCATTGGAGATAACATTTTTTTTTTTTTTTTTTTTTACTATAACGAACGCGTTGAAATAGTTATTATTTTCTACCGATCTTTTTGATAAAAGATATTTTCGTGTACTCTATAAATTTGTGAAACGTCGACGGAATGTCCCGGCGGGTCAATATAGTTTTTTGTAAGATCTATTTGTGTACAGTAATAATAAATGAATGAAAAGAAAATGAGTTTTGTACAGTTATTTATGAAATTATGTTACATTTTCTTTAGATGTTGAACTACGCTTAGATTATAAAATAATTTCTCCCTCAGCGTGCTCCAGCTGGAGGATTGTACTTCTTGCAGCGCCGTTAGACACTTCAGCAATCGCTTGTTTTCCGCTACAGAGCTACCGTGAACCTTCAGAAAAACCGACAGATACGCCTGCGCCAATTCGAAGTCCTTTTTACTCTCCATCATGTGCGTTATCATTTTCATAAATTGCATCATCAATTGTTCGGTGTATTTGAGATCTAGCGTTAACGACTGTATTTCAAAGTCTATCGAGCTCGGACCCAAAGACTTGAGCCTCTCGATTACTTCGGTGAAATCGTTCGCCGGGCTTGATTTTTGCAAGAGATTTCCGAACGTCGTGAGATTTTGGAAATCCGGATGAATCAACATTTTACTATTGTCTTCTTCGGTTCTCACTTGCGACAGATCGAACTGAACGTCGAGGGCGGGTATCGTTGGGAGGAAGAAAGGCGCGGCTTCCGGTGCTTTGGGAGGTTCCTTTGGCTTGTTCCTCTTCTTTACGATATCGATGTTGAGCAGATTTTGCCAACGGGAATTCGCCAGCGAGGACATCGTTATGAGATCAGCGCTCAACTGATCTGGGGACACGTATTTTTCTTCCTCTTCTTCCTCCTCCTCCTCGATGTTCAGCTCCTCCAGGCCGGATTCCAAGTTGATCTCCACAGTCGTGCCCGGAAGCGTTACCATCGGTACAGCCGCGTCGGCTTTCACAGCTTTCAGGGACACGTGAGCGTACAACGTCCGGTTCGACCACAAGTAGATTCCCAAGTTGCATACGTGAGAGGTAACGAGATATTCTCCCGTTGCCGAGAAATGGAGCGAGGTGCACGCCTCGGATACCTGAACAAACGATAAGTATCGGTAATTGTAATTGCTAGTATAATAAATCAGAGGTGGGCAAAGTACCAAAAAATACTTCAAGTACAAAGTACAAAGTATCACATGTACTTGTATTAACATTTCTCAAGTACTTCTTCCAAGTACTTTTCGGAATTAGGTTCGTAGTTTTAAGCGTTATGTAAGATTTGAAAGGAATGTGAAGTAATTTGCACATGGCTTCCTAATTTATTACAATTTGGCGCATAGCTTTCTCCATGAAAAACTTTGTTGGCCAAATTTGACTTCTTCATGGAGGAAGCTATGCGCACAGTTGTAATAAGTGAGGAAGCCATGTGCTAATCACTTCGGACCTTATTCGGAACATGTTTCGATTTCATCAAATTTAAGTGATCAAAATTTATTGCAAAAAGTCGCTAACTGAAATTTTTCGTTTTTCGTCGTTTTCAAGCTATTTTAATTTATTCTTGACTTTTCTTATAAAAAAAAAACAAAAAGAACCAATAAAATTTATTTGAAACATTAAAAAATAAAATTGAAAGACTTTAAAAACGTCATTTACGAAAAATGGTAATCCTTCTCGTTTTTTTAATAGCATGAAAAATAAATTCTCGTTAAAATTATACTCATAGAAAAGTTTAGATGGATAATCATATATTAACCCTAGAACTCATGTATAGGGTGCAAAAGTACCCCAGACGATATTCAAACTGTGCTCCGAAAGTAGAAATTGGCATTGTGGACTTGGAACCTTCACGGTAATTTAGTTTCACGATCTGACGATGTGCGAAGGCCAGTAGAAGCCTCACTTATCCGCTGGCTGTAGCACAGGACACTAACGCAGCGCGCTGGGGGGACCAAAATACCCCAGTCAGGAGTTTCCGTTAGTGTTTTATGTGGGTGATTTTTTTTGTTAGACCTATCGAATGTAAGTTACTATTATATAATTTGGACGTATATAGGCGGCATTCTATTTTCAATAACTTTGTATATTTTTTATAATTTTTAAACATTTTTATAATAATTATCATTATTATTAATTACCTACAATATTTCAAGAAACATAGATGTTAAAAGCCATGCAAAACCAATTTTGTTTGCATTTTCATTGATTTTTTCCATGTTACAAGTTTTCGATTTTGACCCATTTTCAGATGTCCAAATAAATAGACTTTTTGAACGGAATAGAATGCAACTATTTTTTTCGTAATAGCCTGATGTGTTCCCTGTATAAAATGGTGTTTAAAATTTGAAAATCGGACAATTAAAGAAAAAAAAACTACAATTTTTTTGCCAACTTTCGTTGCGTTTTGGGTTTCAAGGGTGATTTGCACGCCCTAAATTTTAATAAAATCAAATTAGTCGTATATCATTCTTTATGGAAAACGAAGAGACTTATGCGCGCCAAAACTCATTTACTGCTCATAGAACCCTTGTACGTTGAAGGAACGCGTGGGATACATATATACCCCGGTCATGAGTTAGAAGGTAGAAAAAATCATACATAAGTTGTAGGGTTAATAGAATCAGAATGTTATGCTACTCATCGAATATGCGTAATGCGAGTGAGTACTCAAAAAGTACTTCAAGTCCTAAAGAGTACTTTGGTATTTCAACTACCTACTTGAAATACCAAACAAGTGCCCTGTACTTCAAGTACTGCCCACCCTAGCAAGTTGATGAACTGCAAACGAACCGAAAAACGGACACGTCCGTTGGGGAACAAAACGGACCGTACAAACCGACAAAACGGACTGTGCATTTTTTGTTGGCATTTAGTCGTTCGAAAAATTTGCTTTGGTCCGTTTTCAGTTTCCGCAACCGAAAAAGGACCAAGATCGTATTTTTATTCTGTCCTTTCATTAAAAACAGAATTAAAAGCAAAACAATAAAATTTTTTTTTAAAACTTAGCCAACAATTTTAAGAAAAAATGTGCAGTCCTTCCTCGGTTTCCGCAACCGAAAAAGGACCAATCCAAACGTAGGTCCGTTTTACCGTTTTTGCGGTCCGTTTCGTTCCCCAACGGACGTGTCCGTTTTTCGGTCCGTTTTTTAGTTTTTTTCCCTAAAAGCACCCGTACATCAACTTGCTAGGGCAGCTCTGTAATAAATAAATAACTCCACCACTTACCTGATATACATCGATAAGTTGAGCAGATGGGATGTCCCAAGTCCGGATCGTGCAATCCATGGAAGCCGTTACGAGCCATCTGGCGTCGGGACTGAAGGTAGCATCGGTCAGGTGACCTCTGTGTCCTTCGAACCGTCTCACAATGACCCTCGTATCGAGATCTATAAGAACGATCGTAAAATCTTCCAAGGCGAGCGCTATGAGGGAACTTTCTCGATGGGTTCTCAGCCATTTCACCGGTTCGTCGAGGGTCAACGCAGCGTGCGGTAGATCATTTTTGCCGGTCTTGAATGGCCAGAATTTGACGATCGCGTCTTGACCGGCCGACGCTACAGTCTGATTGAGCGAATCTACCATTATCCCTCTGACCGGGCCCTTGTGTCCGCCCTGTTCGCCGCCGTAAGTTGCTCTGTGTATACCCGACTGTATGTTGAATCTATCTATGTGTCCGGTGTTGTAACCGATAACTACGAAGTTACCGCATTGCGTTATGCAGAGACACGTTGCCGTGGCGTTGTAGTTTCTGCGAAAACGTTCGGGAAGAATCTTGTGTTCGCCCATTTTCAATTTATCGTACGACCATGTAGTTACCACTCCAAGTCCCAGATGCGTCGCCGCTACGTTGTCCCAATCTTTCTCCCGCGTTTTCTCCGCCGCGAACTCGACTATCGGTGGCATTATCAGCGGATCCTCGATGAGTCTACCCTTCTTCTTGGAGGCCTTCCGGTCGAAAGACGCTCGGCCGAGGCTCTTGTTGAAAGTTTCAGTTATCGTGGAAAATATCCTCAGCGACGAGTCACCGCTGGCGCTGAGCACATTGTTGCCGTCCGTGCCGTAAAATCTCACGAAACTGGGAGGTTCTGAATGTCCCTCGCGAATTCTCAGCAATCTCGCGGATCCGTCCGGCTGATCGAATATCCAAAGTTTGAGCGTGTTGTCGGGTGAGGAGGTGACGACTAACGGCTCGTTCGGCAAACAACGCACACCCGTAACAGCGCCACTATGCGCCGAAATTAGTTGGCTCTCAACTTTTCTCTCCTCGAGATTCCAGAATACCAAGTGTCCCGGCATGCTTCCCGTTACCATTATGGGATTTCCGTCGCTGCGGAATGAGATTGACGTCACCAGACCCCAATCCTGAACAAGCTCGAAAACAGTCTCGTCCATTTTTATGTTGTGAAGCTTTATCTTACCGTTGGCCAATCCTATGGCGACCACGTCTATAGCCGGCGCCTGCTCCAGAGCAGTGACGCAAGACTTCCAGCCATCGAACGTATAAATCATCTTGGAGGTTTTTATGTTCCACAGCTGGAGGCTGCCCGTTTCGCTGCCCAGAAGAATCTTGTTCATGTACGTGTTGGGATGAAGTATGGCGGTGATTTTGAAGATTTTGTTGGAAAACTTTAACTCCAGCAAGACATCCTCCGTCTTTATGTCCCAGACCTTGAGGACGCTGCTCTCGTCGATGGAGAGCAAGTGCGCTCCGAAGGGTAGCAACAGATGAACCGGACTCTCGTGACCGGTGTAAGTGTGTTTGAGCTCCGTGCCTCTACGCCAGGCGTAAACATTGTTCTCGCTCGCAGTGTAAATGTGAAATGTGTCGGCAGCGAGGCAGTTTATGTCGCCCGGATGAGCGCCAGACACGCTGAGCAGACTGAAGTGCGAACATCCGTAAGTGTGAAAGGACCTGCCGACGCAGGTCACTATCAAATTTTCCTTTCGCCTCTGAATGTATCTTGTCACGAGAGGTATGTGATTGCTCACATAACCAAGAGCACGATTCCTCGAGAATATTTTACTCTGCGCCATCGTAGGGATTTATCGAGTTATCGGACGGATGGCGATTCGACGATACGTGGTAAATTTTTGATGACTTATTTTTATTATTTTTGATTATTTATTATACAACCCGCGAAATTGGAAAACTATTGTTGTTCGAAACCACGTGGATGGCCATTTCTCGAACGGAGCAACGCCGACTGTCCGGTTCGTCCGGCGCGTTGAGAAATTTCGTGGTCGCGCGTGTGATTCGACGACGGTGTTGATGATTTACCAATGACAATTTTTACCGGTAATTTTGCCGGATGTTTTGGTAAATTACCTTCCGCTCCGAACTTGTTGAATTTAAGTTTACGTCGTCGCCCTGAAGTTGATAGAAAATCTATAGGAAATACGTTTTCCAAGAGTCGATGTTTAATTAATTAAGCCTTTCGTTCTTTAAATCGTCCAAGATCTTGGATTTTTCATGAACTTCGCTCATGGGTACGAAGCTATTGCCAACGTACGGGCGATGAAAGCCGACATTTGGCGCTTTCCATCCAGATTGCGTTCAAATGACGGATTGATTTGATTGGTCGGTTCTCTCAGATACTAGCATCATCTGACAGAACGGACCAATCAAATCAATCCGTCACTATCGTAATAATTTTCGTGACTGAATGGAAAGCATTCATGGAAAGCATCATGCCTACGTTAATATTTTCGATGTTGGTTGCGCTCTGTGGCGAGGAGTCGACAGAAACAGATATATATATATATATATATATATATATTGTCTCCGCCAGTCTTCGCACGTTGCTCGACACATAACCGAACAATATTTTCAAATTGTTAGTTATCGAACATCCATGAAAGAAATATGTCTGTTCCAGATAAAGTGTTGATGAGGAAGATTAAGAAGCGGGAGAAAAACAAATTGAAAGTATTGCAACAACGAGAGTCGCAAAAGCCAAATGGTGAGTCGTTTACGAAAGACGCACAACGTGTGTTGATAACCTTAAATAGCTGTTGAACTTTTCGATCGATCCGTGCTTGATGTTTCTTTTGCTTCGCAGTTGTCGATGCCGTTGAGGACACCGAATCGGCCGAGGCGTCGAAAAGTCTCGACAAAACATTGAACAAAAATAAAGTTGGAAAGAAGCGCGGAAGCGTGGACGAGGGTCCTGCCAAGAGTAAGCGGCTAATCCTGTACCTCGCTATGTAATGGAGCACCAGTACTTTCTGTAACTACGATGTTAACTGCATATCAAATTTTGTAGAGAAAAAGAAAAAGGCTCAATCAATGGAACCCGAAATCGACAACGACGAACCCCTGGACAGCAACGATGAGTCCAGTATCGACGAAGAAACCAGAGATGAGAATGTCAAGGCAGAAACTTCAACAGGCTGTAAGATTCAACAAAACATTAAAGATGTTCTATAAGAATTTGTTTCCTTTGGATCGTGTCCAAACTGATATTAATCTGACCCATTTAAAAAAAAATGACTTTCAACTTTCAATTTTTTATTACACATATTATCAAGAGACGCGGTAGCGTCTCGACGCCAAGTACTTAAAAAAAAATTTTAAGCGAGCGAAGGACGCTACCAAGTAGTTATACTCCAAAATACATATTTATTATACATATTTGTTTACTATCAGAGAACGAATTTTTCATTTTCATTCTATTCCTTGTATACCCTTCTCGGGTTATCACAATTTATTTTTACTATTGTTATATATTACTATTATTGTTATTGTTTACTATTGGTATATATTTCGGAAAATTGCGGATTTGTTTTCCTCGCTGGTTTTCATAGTGTATGAAATGTATTTTGGAAATTTCAATGCCATTGCATATGTTATATTTTCGGAATTTCGGTTATTATAGTATACGAAATGGATTTAAAAGTTCCACAATTCCATTCTATTTGCTATAATTTCAGAATTACGGTTTTCATAGCATATTAAATTGCGTTCGAAACTCCAAAATTTCATTCCATATGAAAGGAATTTCCACATGCGGTGAACCATGCGACTCATACGAGCGCGCGAACCAACGCTAGTATACGTATGTAAACAAAATTAATTTTTCAGTGCCGGGAACAGCCGTGGGTCTGGAAATAATAAACAATGCATCATTCTCGTCACTGAAAGACACGGTTTGCGAGAACACGCTGAAAGCCATAACCGACATGGGCTTCGAGAACATGACCGAGATCCAGGCTAGATCGATTCCACCTCTGCTGGAGGGTAGAGATCTGGTGGGAGCCGCGAAAACCGGCTCGGGCAAGACTCTGGCGTTTTTGATACCAGCGGTGGAGCTGATCTACAAACTGAAATTCATGCCTCGAAACGGCACTGGCTGCGTGATAATATCACCGACCCGCGAATTGTCGATGCAAACATTCGGCGTTTTGAAGGAATTGATGAAGTATCATTATCACACGTACGGACTGCTGATGGGCGGTGCGAGCAGACAAACGGAAGCGCAGAAGCTCGCCAAAGGCGTCAACATCATCGTCGCGACTCCCGGCAGACTGCTGGATCATCTTCAAAACACTCCGGACTTTTTGTTCAAGAATCTTCAGTGCCTCATAATCGACGAGGCCGATCGTATATTGGACATCGGTTTCGAGGAGGAACTGAAACAGATTATTAATATTTTGCCCAGTAAGTCGACGCCGTGAGCCTCGTGCGATATTTACTCGAGTTAGGTAGCGGGATTGTTCGAGAAATTCACCGCAACAATAACGTTAGGGCCATTCAACATGATATGCATGTATTTTTTTTTTTTTTAAATCCGTATGTTTTTTTTATTTTTCAGAGAGGCGACAGACAATGTTATTCAGCGCGACTCAGACGCAAAAGATCGAAACCTTGACGTCACTGGCCTTGAAGAAGGAGCCCGTGTACGTCGGGGTCGACGACGAGAAGGAAAAAGCTACGGTGGAGGGTCTGGAGCAGGGTTACGTGGTTTGCCCGAGCGAGAAACGTTTCCTTCTACTGTTCACCTTCCTGAAAAAGAATCGCAAGAAAAAGGTCATGGTCTTCTTCAGTTCGTGCATGTCCGTAAAGTATCATCACGAGCTTCTCAACTACATCGATCTACCGGTCATGAGCATACACGTATGTACTCTCACAGCAAACAAACAAACTAACAAACAAAATCGATATCCGAACAGCCGCTTAATCGAACGATTCTCTGAACAGGGAAAACAAAAACAGACGAAGCGAACAACGACGTTCTTCCAATTTTGCAACGCGACTTCCGGTATATTGTTGTGTACCGACGTTGCGGCCAGAGGTCTCGATATTCCCGACGTCGATTGGATAGTCCAGTTCGACCCGCCCGACGATCCGAAGGAATATATTCACCGAGTCGGTAGAACAGCTCGCGGCGAGGGCAGCAGCGGCCACGCCCTTCTGATTCTGAGACCCGAGGAGCTCGGTTTTCTCCGATATCTCAAGCAATCTCGTGTTCCCGTAAACGAATTTGACTTCTCGTGGAACAAGATCGCCGACATACAGCTTCAAGTGAGTGACCACTTTGATAATTCGTACAAATCCCATCCGACTATCCTATTAACCGTGATTCTCTGGCACGAATCCTGAAAAGTATGTGCGCAAAGTGCAATTTCCGTCATCCAACGCGACAGCTCGTACTCGTCGTCGTGTGCACTCGACCAACATATATCCATGACTCACGGCACACTCAGCTGTAAGAGTCTTCTAGCTGTTGCGCATTTACAGCATCCTCGATTAGAATATTTCTATCGGGCAACAGAGCGCCTTTATTCGTTGACACGAGCTCATCTTTCAAAGACATTGCTTGTGCGCGAAATAAATGCAAGCTATTCTGCATTTATTTTCTTATTCTTCTTATTTTGTCTCACGTGGCAGAAATATCTCGCGTGAAAAAAAAGGAAAAAAAAGAACATCGAATGATCAGCGACGATGTTTTAAACAAGCGTTGCCGAGCGCGTCCTTCGATCATAACGATCCATTCGCTGGTCGGCCGCAACATTTTATGCAGGCTTTACCCTTGAAGACTAAAAACGATGCAGATCATGCCGGTTAATCGATGTACGCGATTCTATTGTTTCTATGATGCGACGTTAACGCACGAGTTTTGCAGGGACAGGAAGCCCTCGCGATTGAAAAACAAATGAAGAGGCACTGTCCATTAATCGCCGAGTTAGCTGACCTTATTAGACGATAGTGTATAATTGAAACGAAGCCACTCGCCCGGACACGTTAATTGCGCGAGGGTTCGAATGGGTGAATCGATCCTTTCATTGGATAAATACATCGACGACGATGTTCCTCGCGTGGGCTTAACTGCTGAGCCAAGACCGTTTGTGACTGTAAAAAAATATTCTCAACAAAATTGATCAACATAAAAAAATTGAAATACTGGAAAAAAAATTACGAAAACTAAAAAAATTTTCGTCGAAACACAAACGAGAGATGCACACACAAGAAACAAGATAATTAATTCACACGACTTTAATTACAGACATAAAAAAAACTAATTGCGTAGTCCAGTGGTCTCGTCTGTTAAAGCGGTCTCGGGCCGTACAAAAACCGGAGAAGTTTCCCTCGAGAAACTGTGTAAATGGAGCATCGCGCCTCCCTCGGCAGTCGACCCGGCGATTTCGTTCGCGTCTCGGCAGGACGGAGGTCGCTGTCTCGACGTATCTCCGAGCCGGATAACAACGAGGCTGCGACGCTAAGTCCAAGAGAGGTGTCGATCGTTCGGAGAGACGGCATCGGCGCCCACACGCGTGATTCACACTATGTCACCGCTCCAGCCGCGGCCTCGTTCAATCGAGAGAGAACATACGCTCTGAACATACAATCTCTCGATTGTATTAGATGATACAAAAGTTTTATGACGAATCGCGGATCGGGAAAATGATAAACTATTTATTTTCATTTTTTAATCATTTTTGTAGTTTTTTCGAATCTCAAAGAAAAACGGCTTTTGCTTACTGCATTCGTTGCCTCTATCATATATTGCAGTGTCGCGTGCCTAATAGGGAGAGGTCATGTTTTTTAATCTGTACGAGCATAAACAACAAGTTCGGAACGTACAATCTTTCGACTGTATTAGATGACAAAAATAAGTTTTATCATGAATCGTGGTTTGGGACGAGAAAATGATAAACCCTTTATTTTTATTTACATTTCATTGCATTTTTTTATTGTTTCGTATGTAAGAGAAAAACGTTTTTGCTTACTGCACTCGCTGCGTCTATCGTATATTGTAGTGTCGTGTGCTTAATAGCGATCATATTTTTTAATCTGTACGAGCATAGACAATACGCTCTGAACATGCAATCTTTCAATTGTATTAGATGACAAAAAGAAATTTTATCATGAATCACGGCTTGGGTCGAGAAAATGATAAATTCTTTGTTTTTATTTGCATATTTTTATTCCTTTCTTATCTAAGAGAAAAACGCTCTTGCTTGCTGCACTCGCTGTATCTATCATAGACTGCCGTGTGACTAATAGGGTCATATTTTTTAATCTGAACGAGCATAGACAATACGCTCGGATTTTAGTCACGCGATATATCGCAAAGGCTCGAGCACGATCCGAGGCATTCAGATCCCCGGGAGGCCCCCAGAGACCCGACCGTTTCATCGCTACCGGTTTAATGCGCCTTGCATACGCGAGAAGCGAGTACATTTTTTTTCACCGGCTGCCATTGCTCGGCGAAAGGCCAATTTATGAATTGCGCGAAGCAGCGGCACACGACGATGCTAATCTAAGTCGAGCGCGACGAAGATATTTATGCCTCTCCGAGCGTTGCGTTATATATCCGCGTGTCACTTTGTCGGACTTGGCATTCCCGTCAAGACAGTCTCGAATATTAACCATTATACCGTTTGCCAGACATTCCAGTGCGAACCCGCGAAAAGACACACGTGAGGTTCTCTTTGTACCTCGGTGCTCGATAATTTTCAAACGGAAACAGAAGATCCTATTCTGATAATCGGGTCGCGAGTAGAGTCCGAAGTTCCGCAAGTTCTTTCGTATCTTCGACACAGTAACGTCGCACTACGATTTTTCTTCGCACATTACGTATTTCGATCGCGTCCTTAAACACTCTCAGCTTGTCAGCTATACAGCGCAGAGACGCACTCGGACTTGAAATTACTTCCGTGTTGAGATTTTTCATCCGCAGAGTTGATCCCTCGGATCGAATGTAAACTATGAAGGAAGGCCTCCGGCTCGGTATATTTCAGAGTAAATGTACTTGTGTACTAAAAAGGACACAAGTACTTTTTACTACTTCAAGTATCCAGTACCAGTACTTTTTCAGTACACGGTCGCATTATGGATACTCGATGAGTAGTTCGATGAGTGACATTCTGTTTCTATTAATACATGTTTATTTATCTAGACTTTTCAGTAAATATAATTTTAACGGAAATTTATTGGAGAAAATAAAAAATTTCCATTAAAAAACGAGAAGGGACGAGATTTCGGTTTTTGAAATGAAATTGTGTATAACATTTTTTCATGGATTTTGTTTTCAATGGAAAAAAGTGATGAATGGATTAAAAATAGCTTCAAAACGACGAATTATGGAAATTTCAGTTAGCGATTTTTTACAATGAGGCAAATATTTAATATGTGCAAATATTTTTGTACCTCTCTTTTTAACTTAGATAACGTTTAACGTCATGAACCTAATCGCGAAAAGTACTTGTGGAATACTTCAAGTACATAAAGTACTTGATACTTCAAGTACTTGCGATACTTTCTACTTTGTACTTGAAGCATTTTTTGATACCTTTCCCAGCTCTGGTATATTTTAAATGCGCAGAACGATATAAATACATTCTTTTTTTTTGCAGATATTTAACGTTCGTTTTTATGAAAAAAGATAGATAGCTGTGATTTCATGAGGATGAGTCGTGGATGATCGATTAACATTATTTTCAGTTTCATTTTTCATTCACGTATCTCGTGAGTACAATAAAGAACCTGTTCCACCGTAATCTCTGCGAAAATAAAACACGACGTTAAAGAGCTCCAATATGTCGACGCGCCAATAATCAATTACAACACGTTATTTGTCACGCAGCTTGAGAAATTGATCTCGAAGAACTACTTCTTGAACATGTCAGCGAAGGAGGCGTTCAAGGCGTACGTGAGGGCGTACGATTCGCATCACCTCAAGCAGATCTTCGACGTCGAGACGTTGGATCTTGTCCAAGTTAGCAAATCGTTTGGATTCACCGTGCCACCTGCGATTGATCTGAGTATCCTTTTTTTTCTCTGGTATACAATCTTAACGCACTCCTCGATCAACCGAGTCATACCAGTTGGAACGGCATAATTGATTAACTGCTCGAGTCCACGTTGGTGCAAAAATAATAGCCTTGAAGAAACCACCCACTCGGCATTCTAGACCATACGAGTTTCCTTTTCTTGTATTTTTTCAGACCCGTTTCCTTTTCGTTTCTTTTTTTTCATTTCCTTCTCGAAAGACTTATTGAGCGATCTCCCCAGCCTGTATGGTCAACCTTTCTTTTTTTTGTGCCAGAGGCGCGCGTGGGTTACAACAGCCGAATTTGGCCCGGTCTCCGTGAACTTGCCGGGCGATGACGGTCGTGTTCCCCCCTCGAGCAGTTACATAAATTATATTATTTTCTCTTTTCCGTTTTCTTCGTCTCCCACTTATTTATTCTTCCTTAACGAGAAACAACGCAGAAGTGGGAGTGAGCAAGGATTCACGACCGCGAAAGAGGCTCGGCGGAGGCGGTTACGGCTACTACAAAAACATGAACAACACCGGAGGTGGGAAGCAGATCGAGCGGAGCAAAACCTTTCGGCAGGTGGGCAAGAGATCCAAGGACTCGCGACAATTCGCGAGATAATGATCTTCGATCCGTCGGAGTGCGTTAACATGCGCGACTTCGGGCAGGACGACGATCCGGTAAGTTGTAATCGGTGCGCGTCGAACGACGCGGAAAGCCCCGACAACGCTGATCCGACGTTGCACATGGATAATATAATGCAATGTTGCATTTACTACGATTTTTGTACAGTCGAATTATTTACGATTATTGTACAGTCGAATGTGTAATGGAGACATGATTCTACGTTGACGAAAATTTTGTTATCCGTTTGTTTTCCATTCGCCGCTTCCTTCTCTCCGTTCCTGCTGAGCGTATCGTAAAATTAGTTCGCGGTTAAGCGAGAAACATTCGTGTGAGATTGTGAAGAAGGAACCCGGCAGGAAATTGCGCCTTGGATGACTGTGTTTGTTTAACGCGAATTAAAAAGGCAAATTAATCGAAATCGAAAGCTTCCAGCGACAAAGAATCCTCCTCCTGCGTTCCGTCAAGCAACGAGCGCTCTCCCTTTGCGCCTACGCTTCGACGATCGTCGAGATAGTATCTTTTTTATACGCATTTCGTCGTAACGCGTTCTCGAGAGGGTTTTTGTAGGTCTCTGTTGAAGCGGAATAGAATGTTACACCGAGGTAAAATAGGCATATAATTTATAACGTTCGTCGCGCCCACGTTTTATCCAGAGAGACCGAGTAGCCATTTATGGCTCGCGACGTGACGTCAGCGTTACTTTACATTAACCAATATGTGTGTAGGCGCCGTGTGGTCCCGTCTACGGCATAGAAGGTAACGCCCGTGGGATCACTGCGTCGTTCGGACGGCCACCAAGGATCAACAGGCTCAATCGATGCCCACATACTAGCGACTGGGTGGACGGTAGAGGTGGAATTGCGATTCCGCTGAGCGACGAGTGCTGCTGCCGGTGACGGACTCGTACGATCGAGCTCACCGATTGCACCAATCGCTTTTTTTACTACGATAGACAATCACAGACCGCTCATCCGGTGATATGATTAACGCAAGAAAATCATTTCATTCACCGAGTTTCGCGATCGCACAAGCAAAAGTCACTTTTTTAATCCCCTTAGGCGTTTAGAACTGGGAAAATAATTGACTGAAAATGGTTATTGTAAATTTATTTATAATTTTTACTTTCACGCCCACCGATATTATTACTGATTGCATCAATCGCTTTTTTTACTACGATAGACACTCGCCGACTGCTCATCCGGTGATACGATTAATGCAAGAAAATCATTTCATTCACCGAGTTTCGCGATCGCACAAGCAAAAGTCACTTTTTAATTCCCTTAGACGTTTAGAACTGGAAAAATAATTGCATCAATCGCTTTTTTACTACGATAGACAATCATCGACTGCTCAGTCGGTGATATGATTAATGCAAGAAAATCATTTCATTCACCGAGTTTCGCGATCGCACAAGCAAAAGTCACTTTTTAATTCCCTTAGACGTTTAGAACTGGAAAAATAATTGTAAATTTATTTATAATTTTTACTTTTCACGCCCGCCGATATTATTACTGATTGCATCAATCGCTTTTTTACTACGATAGACAATCGCCGACTGCTCAGCCGGTGAATGATTGGCGCAAGAAAATAATTTCATTCACCGCGACAGTATAAGCATAAGTCACTTTTTTTGTTGTTTAAATTCCCTCGGACTATGAACTGGAAAAATACTTGAAAAAAAAAATTATTATTGTAAATGTATTTGACTTTTCACGCTCGAGCGATATTATTGGCGAGAATAGCAAAAAGATCGTACAGTAGCGCAGACGCGCGGCAGCACTCATCGAAACTAATTGCAACTTAGAACAAGCTGGTCCGTACAGAAGTTAGAGTCGAGCTGGGGCACTAAAGTTTGCCGTTTGAATTCTACCCGAACTAATTGACGCGCCGTTCGGCGAGCGAGAAGAAACACACCGGGTAGTCGAGTTATAATTCCAGTAAGAGGTTTTTTTAGCGCGGCTTAGCCGAGGTTTCGCTTCATTAGAAAATCCCTGGCAGAGAAGTTCTAATTGTGCTCTCTCCACGGACGACACGGCGATCGTAAAAGCGGGCCTTGGGTTACCACTTGTACCTACTGCGACTCCGCCGTCGTTTGGCTTTTCCTCATACGACAGGAGACTCACAAGAGCGAGAGCGGTCGCGTTATAATAGCCATAAGTGCAGCCAACACGCGTGACAACATAATTGCAAGCGATTATCGGTAAATTTTGCGACGGCAAAAAGAAAAAAAAATGAAAACAGAATATTTTCCATTCAACAACGCGCCGTCCCCCGTACTCGAGACACACCGGATAAGCCCGCGGCTGATGATCTCAGACCACGCGCATGATCCTTTTATATTCTAGCCGCTTACGCGACCATGACATACCCCATTCGGCATATTAGTAAAGATATTCCGCGTAACCGAGCTCGTCATTCGAGTGGGAAAAAAGAAAGATACATAATGATACGACTTTACTCTCGGAATCTCAATAATTGAAAGTCTTCTATAATTTGTCAGGCACACTTATGTCGACACGCATACACACACGCACATCTCCGCGAACATTATTATATATTTTTTTTAATTTCCAGTCAAGAACCAACGGCGTTTCTTTAAGTTTCTCAGCGATCTGTGAGAACAGGTACACAGGAACGGCGGCCCGACGAAGCCCACGATTCGCTGTACCAGACTGGATTGACCGGAAGTCGCCGTGAGATTCATCGGACTAAAAAGCAATGTGACGCGATGCTTTTTTTTGTTCTATCAGATGGGATTAATCACTGACGAAGAGAGGCCAATAATCCTCGGGTGTGCTGCGTGTGTGTAACGGAGGCTCGTTCCGCTTGTTTTCAGTAAAACGAGTAAAGCGTCAGGTTCACGATTGTAGATGTAAGGTACGAACGATGTACAAGGGCCCGCTTAAGGTAGTCCGCGCGGTACAGTCAACTCAATCGAGTACCCGGATTAAAAAAAAATGTATACACGTTTTACAACATTTTTTGTAGACGCTTTACAACAACATTATTTGTACACGTTTTACAACAACGTTTTTTTGTAGACAAATTTGTATTTTTGGTCCGATCTTGACGAGTGACAACTTATTTTGTTTGTTGAAATATGTTTTACGAATTCACCGAGTAACTCGCTTTGTTTAGATTCTCAATCAAAAGAAAAGTTTAATTAACGTCATAGCTCAGTTTTTTTCATAAACAATTGACTCGAATTTCTAAACAATGAATTTTATCATTGATGTTTTCCTGTGAATTCGTAGAGCATCTATCAAGAAATAAAATGAGCTTTCACTCGTCAAAGTTGAACGAAAATGACAAATTTGACTTCACAAAAACAGCGTAAAAATATGAGCGTGGATTTATTGGCGTAAACTCAGTTTCTCTGTACATTCATTGTTGTGCATGTTTTTCTATATAAACTAGGAACTCTCATCTAAATCGATAAATTTAACGAAAATGACAAATTTGACTTCACAAAAACTGCGTAAAAATATGAGCGTGAATTTACTAGCGTAAACTGCGTTTCTCTGTACATTCGTTGTTGTGCATGCTTTTCTATATAAAGGAACTCTCATCTAGATCCACCTTAGTTCGCACTCATTATCCCTTTAAAATGTGTACGAACCATTTGTGAAATCCTGGTACTCGATTGACTCGACTGTACCGCAAGACTACCTTAAGACTTCGCTGCTTCGAGCTCTTTTTACCTCCCCTTCCCGACGCCGGTTCACTCGGACACACATGGCCAGGGCACTTCTCGCTGTTCGCCGATAACGCGAGAGCCGCGAGAGAATGTGAGATGTATGCCGTATAACCCACGCATTAATTTAGTTTTCTCCCACCGTTTGGTCGTCGTCGCTTTAAAAGGTAAAATCTCCTAGGAAACTCGGACGAACGCGAACCGGCCAGGCGGCGTCGATTCACCCGTTCGAGGATATCGTATGCTTCTATGACGCAGCGAGAGAGTCGTCGGTCACCAAGCCGCTGCAATGCGACCAAACCTGGAAAACTATTGCTCTCGCGATTCGCCGACGTAATGCTTAGTCTAGTCGCGGAACGAATCGAAGATTATATATTTGACCACTGTGTCCGGTGAGCGAGGCGCTAATCCGTAGAATATGATAACGATTTTGTAACACGCGTACTTGCACAGTAAAATAAGTACCAACGTTTCTCGTCGACAAATGTCCACAATTGTTTCTTTGGTCATTTTATTTTTTTAATGTTGTACATTTTAAAAAAATTTCTGTTGATTTAAAAAATATTTTTTGTGCTGTTAACGAGACAATAATTGTGGATTATTGGACAAAAAAGTTTATTAAATGCATAATTTTTTTTACTGTGTAGGAATATCTCTGTCACCTTGCGCTCATTCGAATTGTGTTACGTAGATAGGCCCGAAGGGGGAATCGCTCGTATGTAGCGTGAGTATAATATAGCGCAACGGAGATGTAGGCAGAATTATGAATTATACATTCGAACGAGTGCTCCAGCCGAGGCAATTGTTTTCGACGGAGGAGTCTGGCACGCGGCGCGCTCGCGCCTAGTGCGCGGCAGCTAATGTACGTTCGATTACGATAAACATGTAGGCGTAATCGGAATAATATCGGAATCGATTCTCCGCGAAGCTTGTCAACAGATTTTTCCAGATTTTTTTTTTTTTTTACTATGGGAGAATAAAAAAAATATATATTGTATAACGAAAATAGTATTTATTTCACTCGGTGCGTAAAATGTGGTTTTACGTAGAACCTCATTTTCACACCTTGTGAAATAAAATTTCGTACGATACTCGTGCATAAAACGTTTTCTCAACTCGTGTGATTGCAACACTCGTCTTCGGCTCGTGCTGCAAACTCACACTCGTCAGAAAAAGTTTTATCGCACTAGTATCGTAATGTACTATTTCCTGACGCATGCACGTAAAATCCCGCTTTCCATTTCTGTGAAGCGAGCGCAGAAAGGCAGTTTTTCGCATCGCGTGCGAGAAAAATGCTGCGCACGCGTGCGAACGCAATATGGTATTTTTTGCCACACTAGTGCGAGAAAGCACATTTCTGCGCCTACTTCTCAAAAACGGAAAACGCAAACGATTTTCGTGAATTTGTACGAAAACATTATGTAAATGGCAGGAGCGTACAAAGGGGAATCCTGACACGTATAAATGTCGCACTCCTCAAGAACTCCCTTTCTACGCCCCTGCCATACAAACAACTATTCCTCAGTTCTTCAATTTCATTTACAGTTGCACTGGTATAGTTATAATTATCTTACAGTTATATTTACAAGCGTAATCATACGTTACAGTTCTAACTCCATCGTCGTCGTGGCGATAGTTACTTAATTTTATTTTATTTCGTAAAAGAGCATACAATAATTTTTTCTGTCCGATTGAGAAGCGAACCGGCTTGGAAGGGTTGTTATTAAATGAGTCAGTCGCGCGCATAGGTAAAACTGAAAATAATAGTGCAAAGTGGAGCTCGGGCGCGCGCTTATAGTATGTGTCCTATATAGAGCCGACCCGCGAGTCCTTAATATACTCTCCTCTCGCGTCCGCCCTCGCTTTAAATAACTCTTCTTGTTTTGAGGTAAGGCAGGGCACACACACCGCGTACCCATGTATATTTCCATCGGAGAAACCTGAAACTCTCTCTCTCTCGCTCCCCGAGCTCCCCCGAGAATCTTTGACTCTCCTCGGACGAGAATCTATACGGTGAATTTAGTGGCTCTCGCACAGCCGTGTTTTGTATGTACTCCTCTCGCTGGAATATAAAAAAATCGCTCGCGACTTTTATTATACGCGCGCACCGTCGGTTCCGGGCTATTCGCGGGGCTTTAACGACCGCGCGTAAAATCTCGCGATTCGCGAGAGCGTAATATCCCTGGAATGAGCATTGTAACACACGCCTCGAGGGCGTATCCCCGAGCAACCGCGCATTTTTTCTGTTTTTTTTTTTTTTCTTTTTCTTTCACGCCGGCTTCTCGTCGGGTCACGAAACGGTAATTACCCGGCATCGCGTAGAGCTCTGTACGCAACGATCTCCTCTGCGCCTCGCGCTCGCCACCGCGCAGAAACGTCTCTCGCCCGCAGCTCGCTCCGAATTGCGAATCCCTCGGCGTTATTACGCTCCGCGCAGGTGGAACTCTCGCGTGTTCTCCGGGACCGAGGAAGCTGCGACTTCTTTCGGATTTGGGTCAGCAACGGCGAACCGTGAGATATGCTTCCTGGGGAATGCGAGAGAGAAGAGCGAAAATACCCGTTAATTAATTAATTAATTAATTAATTAAACAATTGTGTTCTCCGATTACACGTTCGTGAGGAACTTCTGGAAACAGACTTGCGAGGCAAAGCTTGTTGAGTATTAAAATTAACGAGGGTTCCGATTGCTATCGATCGAAGGAGACCTTTGGGAAGTACACTGTAAAAAAATCGTATGAAATTTAACGTACCGGACTGGTTGCTTTTATGCAAAAACTGGTATATTAAATTTCGTGCATAATTGGGACGAAAAAAAGTGATATTCAGTATATTAATAACAGTTGGGATACTTTATTTTTAACAGTTTACTTTAATTTCCATGGGAAAGGATATTACATTTCCATCACAATTGTACATTAAATTTAATATACCAGTTTTGTCATAAAAACTTTCAGTCCGGTACATTAAATTTACATTTTTTTTTACAGTGTACACAGTAGAATGGATTTGTACTTTTATCAAGCGTTTTGTCCACGAACGCCCACAATCCTTTCTTGTTCGTTTTCCAAAAAAAAATCATAGAGATGAACAAATATTTTTGTAAAATGCCCAAAACTTTTTCGGGCAAAAAAATGTAAAAAAAAAAGAATTTGGAAATTTGAGAAGTGCAAGATTTTAGAGAATGAATTTGATAGAATTAGGATTTACAGGATTTTAATTATTTTTTAAATTGAATTATTATCGTTATTTTTTAAATTGGGTAATGTAAAAAAAAGAATTTGGACGTTTGTGGATGAAAAACGTCAGTACCACTTTTACTGTGGCCTGAGAAGTGTAAGATTTTGGAGAATGAGTTTGATACAATTTGGATTTACAGGTTTTTAATTATTTTTTAAATTGCATTATTATCGTTATTTTTTAAATTGGGTATTTGCATATTAGTCGTTAATCTCTATAGTTATGCGATATTCAGTTATTCGCACCGGAGTATAGTAATTGATGCACGCATGCTTTACCCTCGGGGCCTTGCCACGTAGCTTACGTCGCGCAGCTGGTATATCTGGTATATCGAATGGATAAGTAGAAGAAAGAGGTGACTGCAAGACTGCGAAACGGCCGAACCTGCGCAGCCGACGCTTGTAAAGTATGATATCCGAGATTCTGCACGCAACTGCGTTCGATCGGCTCGCCGATCGAGAGACACGGAGGCGAGCAGCGCGAGCCCCGCTGGATTGCGTCCGAGATTCTCACGTAGAGATATGATCGAGCGCATGCAATAGACGTATCCACTTACAAACTCGCACACCAGCCATACTCGCGGTACAAGTGTGTCACGAGAGTGAGGGTGTGACTGCATAAATGTTGAAATCATTATTCAGATAATATAAATATAAAAACCTTAAGCTCGATAAAAATAATAATTCGGCCAATTTTATTTAAATCGTTTGACAACAGTATTTAGGTACATCATTGCAAAATAAATAAAACGCTGAAGCTGTGCAAAATCTAACGACAGTAATAACGCACCCAATTTATTAAATGTATATAGCGTTTTAATCCTATATAATTTATAATATAATATAATCTATAAGCATGATAACTCAGCCAATTTTATTTTACTTCGACAATAGTGTTTGGTGCTGTATTGAAAAAAGAAATATATACCAACAGTAATAACGCACTCAATTTAGTAAATTACCATAGCCCATAATAAATCCCATCGAACTGTGTATGATATTTCCAACGAATATCCTCCCCGCATTCTAAAAAGCATACGACTGCAGCGAAGAGAAGCGTCGAATCGTATTGCAACGACTTCAATAAAATCTACAGAATCGCTGTAAACACAAAGATGCAATAAGATTCTGGTGTGACTAAAGCACATGTGAAAGTCAGTGCTGTCGTCTATAGAATTCTGGATAACGCACAGTGCATTCTGCACAGTATGTAGCGCTGGACTATAAATGTGACTGTTAATGTGTGAGGCAGCGAGTTTGTCCATATACTCCAGCGGATTTCGTGCAACACTCCAACTCCGTGCGCTCGTACGTACGAACGAGTTTTTCTCACACCGCTCCGAAGCATTGCGTGTGCGCACGTAGAATGCAGTACGTTAAACGCAGTAGACGAGCGAGAGGACGTAGAGAATGAAGTGAGAAAAAAGAGGTATGTCCCATGCGGCTGGTGGTATGGCGCGGTATCTCGATGCTCGCGCGTATGCGGAGGCCGTATATGGTAGTGGGCGGGAAGCATGGTGGAGGAGCCGCGCTCGGCGCATCGTATTCGCGCCGATCCCCGACTGCGCATGCGCGGGTCCCAGTCCGGTGAACGGTTGGAACGAGCGAGCACGCGCGGATCCGCTCAGTAGCGAGCCGAGAGTCCTGTAGTGCGTGCGCGTTTTTTAAGTTTCGAGTTTCGAAGACGCATTGGAACACGGAACGAAAAAGAAAAAAAAACGGAAAAGACAACAACAAGTACGACGCGATTCGACCGGAGATAGAGACGTATATTAAAAGAGAAAAAAAAACAAACGTATAGAGTAGAGTTTTATCGTACGTTAAATAACAATCGACACGGGCAACGGGAGCGATAAACGCGAGCCAGCGCGCACGTATGATCGTCGCGCAAAAGCGAGCTCCGTTATTGCCGATTACACTAATTTAAAGAGGAGTATCTATATACGATATATACGTACTCGCGGTGACTCGGGTAATGAGGAAACAGTGACAGACGATCGAACAACATAAGCCAAAAACAAAAGGAGTTGGTCTCTTTGCGATCTAACGAAGAGCATTTCTCGTTATCGAACTTGCATAAATAATCATATATATATATTTATATATATATATATATATATAACTTGCAACGGTTCGTTAGCGACGCCCGTTCAAAATGTGTGATAATACCAACACGACGACGCAAAGTATAGCGGACTACCTGTCACAGTTACTCAAAGACAGGAAGCAACTCGCAGCCTTGCCGAATGTCTTCATACACGTGGAACGACTACTGGATGAGGGTAAGCGTACCATTTTTTTCAAATTCGATCGATTCATCGTGAGAATCAAATTACAAATTTTCGCCTGGCAACTGGCAACGCGGTAAAACCGGCTCTACCGAGTGTCTGCCATCTTGACATCAGAAGGCCCTTCTCGCCTTCGGTGTTGTAAATAATTCTTATAGAATCGACGTCGGAGATAAGTTTCGCGAACGGTATAGTGACGGCCGCTCGCGTAGTCGTCCGCAGGAATATAGTAGAAATAAAAAAAAACGTGAATCCGGTCTGGAGTAAAATATTTTTCGCTGCCGATCCTGGCGTGTTGATAGAGCCCCAGCATTGAGTTTGGACAAGGTCGCTCCAGCGTGCCTCGGCGCTCGGAGACGAGCGCGGGTCCGTGCGTCGGCCTCCGCGGCGAACCTTGGCCTCGCCAGCCGCGTGTGTCACGTGCAACGCGCAACAGGGGCTCTCTTGCGGTGTAGCGTATATAGAGCTCTCTCTCTCTCTCGCTCCACGGGTTGCGCGCGAGAACCCCGGCACCGGACGCCCGCTCGGTCGTTTTACTTTCTCGGATCCGAGCCGCCCGATTAATTGTTATACACGCCATTTATAAAATTTAATAAACCCCTCGATCTTTATCTAAATAAATGAATAAATTTATCGATGCAATTCTTCGACAAATCGTTTCTGCACTTACATTTTTTTTTATTGTTTATTTAATATTAACGAATACGAGACAAGCCCTTTCAATATCGATACACGTGTGCGAATAGTGTACGGTCATGGTGGCCGTTTTTCCAGCGAAAAAAAAAATTTCCTGGCTAATATATTAAATAAATAAATAATTAAATATTATATAATTGAATTAAATAAATAATAATATTAAATAAATAATTACAAAAATTTCTTGACCAAACTCCTAATGACTTATATTTTTTTAAATGTTTAATTATTGTAAGCATTTTGTTAGAGAACATCGTTGTCGATGTTCTGTGAACGTCGGCTAACGGTGAGGACTCTGCATTTTTCGGTGTGCCCGATGGTAGGATTGGTATACAACGTGTACTATATATAGACGCATGTCGGGTTCTCGCTGGTATTCACTGCGAGGCAGGAGGCTGTTTGCACGGTAAACACGAAACATAATGCGCCCACACGAGTAATCCCTGGGCAAGGTGTTTTCGAGGCTCGGAACTCGTTTCTATGTTAGCATCGGAGTTTGCGCTCTCGTAGGAGCAGCCAGTTGGAAAATGTCGCGTCGCGTCGAGGACCCCCGAGCGACGGGTCAACCGAGCTAACAGCTGATAACCGAGTTGTCGAGATATAACGGTATTCTTTGCCACCCCGGACAAAGACGTTGCGTCAAAATCTCATTAGTTTCAACCTCACAATAACTCGAGCGATTTCTTGGGTAAAGGTGATGAGAACATATCATATGTTATCATATGTGCTCGTGCTAACCGAAACATGGCTCGACTCGAATGATAAACTCTATAGAACTGCGGCTCGAGAATTTTAGTCGGGCTTTAGCGCCAAACAAGAAAAGAAATAAATAAAAAAGAAAAACGTTGTATAGTTGGAAGTTTCAAAATTGGTCAGGGAAAAAGTATATTGTCGCCGAACCTTCTATAATAAATAAATAAAATGTACTTACAAGGAAGCCTTGAAAAAAAAAATTGAGAAAAATTTGAAAAAAATAAACGGACTTGACCATTAATACAATAATTAGGCATTGAAAATTATAAGTCGTCAGAAATTTGATCAGGGAAATTTTTTAATTAGTCAGGGAAAAAGCTGGGACTTTTTTTCAGGGGAAAAAACGGCAACCATGATTGTACACTATTCGCACACGTGTATCGATATTAAAAGGGCTTGTCTCGTATACGTTAATATTAAATAAATTTTAAAAAAATGTAAGTGCAGACACGATTTGTCGAAGTTCGAAGACATCGATGTCAAAACAATCTAGGTGACTCGTGAATGACCTCTGGGACTCGCGAGTAAACGGTTATTTTCGTTTCTCTTCCGTTTTCGCACGTTTCTTTCATGAGGTCCGTCGGGCGAGTTTACATTCGACGGGCGAGCTTCATTGAGAGATAAATCAGACAGAAACTGGCGTCAGTGTGCGGCGACACTCGAACCCTCGGGCTTTTATCGAAACGATTTTGCAATTTTTCACTCGAGCGAGCCAACGCGCGTACGTATAATTCTTGTGCGTCGACGGAAAAAGAAAATGCGGAATTCGCGCGAATATTTCACTCGTCGCGAGTTCATTGAGCTCGCGAAAAGTACCGGGCGAAAATTTCGCTGCGGCCACGAGCTTTGAGTTATATCGAGTGACCGCTGCGATGTGCGGGACGGACGCTCGAAGCCATACGATCCGAGCCAGACGACGGCCTTGTCGCGCGTAGAGAAACAGCCCGTTAGGACCGTAGATTTCTCTAGGCAATAAAATCTCTACGACCCGCCGACTGACCAGCGGTCGAACACTCGCTGGAATCCCGATAGTCTGTTTGGATTTCCGTCCGTACAGACTCGTGCCGGGCATTCCAAAATTCCGACTTTGGCGAAAAATATTATCGAAATAACTTGGCTAATTTTTTGTATCGCTCGTCCAATATTTCGTCCGTTTCAATTAAAACACGATTTTGGAAACATTATTACTATTATTAGTAATATTATAACTGTTATTATTATTACAGTAAAATCCCGATTAACCGGGATGCTGGGGAGCAAAGAGTCCCCGGATAATCGAAATCGCGGTTAATCCGAACTAAACAGCGAAAGTATTATAAGTAAATAATCGCTAATGATACAACTTAAGGAGATTGGAGCGAGTGGTGTTCATTTTGCCTAAATTCGAGAAATTCGGGCAAGAATTGCAAACACTTCCCAATGTTATAAAAATCTGAAAAA